>JASFAX010001867.1:0-48428 GCA_030737875.1 Allium sativum
ACAAATCGAAACAAGCGTAATAAAACATAGCCTCTAAAATATAATCTACTGGTTGCCATAAGCGCTCCAGATGTGATCCATGAGATCTTGTTGAAGCCGATTATGTAGTGTTGAATTCCGGTATAGTTCATGTTGATTCACGTGAAACATATCGAATTGTCCTTCAATTTCATCAACGGAAGGTCGGTAAATTTGTGGGGTTTGTCTGGAGCCTTCGTACTCGTAATCTGGCAGCACCATGTCGCGTTCATCTTCGATTATCATGTTATGAAGAATTATGCAACATAACATAATTTTTGTCATTTTCGACCTTTTCCATAACCTACATGGACTACTAACCATTGCGAATCTTGATTGAAGAACTCCGAATGCTCTCTCCACATCTTTTCGCTGACTCTCCTGCATAAAAGCGAATCTTTTCTGTTTTGAGGTAAGCGGGTTCGCAAAGGTCTTTACAATCGTGCTCCATTTCGGATAAATTCCATCCCCCAAATAGTACCCGTGATCGTATGTGTTATGTCCGGTCGTAAATGATACAGGGACGGATTTACCCTGTGCCAAATCGCTGAACAAATGTGATCGTTCCAGAACATTTAAGTCGTTAAGGGAACCAGGCATACCAAAAAAAGCATGCTATATCCAAAGATCATAAGACGCAACTTCTTCTAAGATGATGGTTGGCTTTATTTCTTTACCGTTGTATGCTCCACGATGAGCTTTAGGACAGTTCTTCCACTCCCGGTGCATGCAATTTAGGCTCCCTAACATCCCAGGCCACCCTCTACTTTCATGCATTTCACGCAACCTAGTTACGTCAGCCTCGTTTGGAGAACGAAGATATTCATCCCTATATATGTCGACCACTGATTGGCAAAACTCATCTAGGTTTTCTAGAGCAGTACTCTCTGCAATACGATAAGCGTCATCCAGTGCGTCGGCTGGTGCACCATATGCCAACATTCTCAAAGCCGCGGTCATCTTTTGATGTCCAGTAAGACCTTGTTTTTTGGCAGCATCCTGCTTATAAACAAAGTACTTATTAGTCTCCTGAATACTTTTAAGGATTCTTAAGAATAATGGCCGACTCATTCTAAAGCGTCTGCGAAAAATTGTAGGACCATAAGTCGGATTAGAAACAAAATAATCGTTTATCAGTGTTTTATGAAATGCTGCATGATCCCGGTGGAAGTATCTTCGTCCCATTGTTGAACCACCGTGTTGTGCACTAGATGAACCGTAAGTTTCACGATAGATCTCCATAAGTTCCGCTTCTTCTTGTTGGTGTGCTTTTGCATAGGCTTCATCCTCAGAATCACTATCGCACAACATAATTGCTTTTAGCAGATGGGCAGAAATTTTTATTGATTGGTTGTTTATTTTAGAATTGTTAAGTTAAACCATGATATGCACGTCCTTATATGGTAGGAAAAAGTTATGTTTGATAAAGCAGCCATGTTAGGCCTTTATTTTTTTTAAATAAAGCAGGCACTGTAGCCATGTTTGATAAAGCAGCCCCTGTAGCCATGTTTGATAAAGCACGCACTGTAGCCATGTTTGATAAAGCAGGCACTGTAGCCATGTTTGGTAAATCATAAACAGTATCTTAACTTTTGATATGAATGCATGTGACTCTCTGCCAAATGTGTCCGTGTACTATGTATCTGTGTGTATTATTGTAAAAGATTGTAGTAGGCAATGTCTCAGTGTGTAGTCAATGTCTCAGTGTGTAGCCAATGTCTCAGTGTGTAGTCAGCATCTCAATGTCTCAGTGTGTTATCAATGTCTTAGTGTGCATCCAGTGTCTCAGTGTGTAGGCATTTAATAGTTAAAAAAGGTGGGTCGTCCACATATGCATTAAACATTAAATTGTGAAAGGCAGCTATAAAACTCTCCCAAAACATTTCTAACTGAAGACACACTAAAAACCATTCTCACAACAATGCCTTCGTGGCCTTCAGCTACAGACTCTGAGGAAGAGGCATACGAAGCGATTAGACTTCAAGAGATGGAAGACGAATTACAATTTTTGAACGATCCACATTTTCAAGTACCACCAGAAGCTCAATTGCCCCATGTTCAACCATCACACGACCAGACGGTCCCTCAAACACCCCGAGAAGTAGAGGTGTATATTTTGCTATTGCAGTCTTGCAGTCGAAGTAGTTGTTGAAGCCGAGGGGAGCAATATAGGCCGCCGCATACACAAATGTCCATTGTATCCTAATGGATGCGATTACACGGAATGGGTTGATGAGTCTCTTTTCCCAAGTGGAACGACCTATGCAAACGAACTTGAACAAGAGATTAGACGTCTCGAAAATGAACTTGAGCACTTGCGATTTAAATGAGCCTGCCTTGAGTTTCTACATAATATTTACTATGTTTCCTTCTTTTCTGTTTTAGTTGGCATCATGTATCTGTACGGCTTGTATCTTTTGTGGGTTTATGTTTAATGTTTAATGTTGTTCGTCCTCTGATACCGGTATTTACTTTACAAGAAACGATAATATAGTCGGTAACAACACGATAAATTACTAAGTCGGTAACAACACGATAAATTATGAATCATTGCTAGGCTTAGCTTAAGAATAAAGTACAATGAGACAGCGAATCTCTGCTACATGTCCATCATTCTTACAAACCGTGCCACTGAGAAATACAAACCGTGCCACTGAGTATTAAGTTGTAATGAAATCAATGCAGACTGATGTTAGTATTTCATGAGAGGAGACTCTACATGGTTTTGAGTAGGATGATGCAATTGATGGTTATTAGAAGTTTGAGAGAATAATCGCTAGCTATGGATGTCAAGATATTATCTCAGTTAGCAGTTGCATGTATTATGATCGTGTTGATTATTAGAACCCTATAGTATTTCCTACTTGGGAGGAAATTATGACTTTGAAGCATGGGACCAATCAGATTTGAAAATGACAATTTTGGCTTTACTATAGCGAAGATGCCTTTTGATACGGCTTACATAGTGTAGTTACATTACGTATGTATGATAAGTTGCTATTTGCTGGCATGTTTTTTTTCTGTTAAACTTTGTCCAATTAGAATGCATCTCGCATATTTTGTGCTTATATCCTAGATCCGGCAGCCTCAAGCATTGATTAATTTATGTCATTGTTTGCAGCACTTTTTCTTCCCACGCTTGGATCAAATCTTCACATGGTTCTCTGATAGAGCTCTCTCTCTGCTTGAAGCTGATTTCACAAGGAACTGGTAACAGGCTAACACGACGTGACCCATGTGTTCATTTATTGCGTCTTCGTAGTTCTGTCCTGTTACGTTTTAGAAGCCAGCAACAACACGGATGTTTTTGCATCCCTCTGTGCTCACCTGTTGTAGTCAACTACTGTTATGTACCTTTTTTGTAGGACACTTATTACACGGAATGGGTTGATGAGTCTCTAAGGTAATACATGGGTATCATATGTACTTTTTTGTTGGACACTTATTTATGCTAGAGGGTTTTACGATTTTAATGATGCATATTGTTAGTGAATATTATTATGTTGTGGTTATGAAGTACCCATTTTTTTTAAAAAGCAGACCAATGAAAGTCAGTTATGTTTAAACATTTAGACCACTAGAATTCCATTTCAATTCAGCCAGGAATTCACTTTATTTTAATACTTTTTTTCATGTTGAGTCGAATAATGGTTAGTAGCAAATGAAACAATTATTTTTATCAAGTGAATCACAAAACAATTATATTTTTAAGAAATCTGAACATTGAAAGACATCACTTAAAACTTCCCATTCTGCTAAATCCTCTTTAGATGTTAATTTCCTGAAATTTGCTGGGAAAGAAAAATAATCATTTGGACAATATTTTATGTTCCCAAATTATGATAAGGATCTTATACTATATGGATTGAATGTTTTTTTCACAGTTATTTTTGGTTTGTTTATATTGTTGATTTTGTTTATTTAGAAACATCTTGCAATGAAAATTGGTTCGATTTGGATGTTACTCAATATATATTTTAATGCATTGATGTAAGTTGAACGGATACGAAACTGAGCATCAAATATTGTATTCAGCATGTATGATTTTGTCTTATCCAACTTAATGCTAAAAATGCAATAACTTTTAATCAGCCATGCCATTGTTGATATCTTTGTAGCTGCTTCATCTTTGTTGCATTCTCAACAAATAATTCGAACCTGAAAGTTAATTAATGTCAGTTGTTACCAGTTATTAAAACAACCAATCAGAAGCAGAACGTAACAATATTAGTATTCATAAGTACAAAAATATTGGTGAAGGAAAATTTGAAGATTATATAACCTAATGGCCTGTTAAAGAAGTTCTAAAAGTATGTGATTTTATTAATGACGAAGGTTACGAGCTTAACGTGTGATAATGGAATATGTTTCGTGCATGAATTGATTTTCAGTAAATTAAATGATTGAAAAATTACAGGTAAATTAGTTTTCATAAATATTTAATCATGTTTTTATGTTGAAATCATGTGTATTTAATTTAAAATTTTACTTCTAACTTACAACATCAATATTTTTTTTGAATTCTATTTATAATGTTACTTAATAAACAACGAATTTTACAAATTATGTTTATTTGTTAGATCATAATTTTAAGCATGTGGAATTTATTTATTTATTTGTAAGTTAGTTTAACAATTAGATTTTATTTCTAAGGGTGGATGGATATTTTGAAATTGTGAAGAAACTCGACTGTTAGATCCTATTTTTAAGTGATATTTAGATTTGTTAGTACGAGGTATTTTTGTAGTTCATATTGATACCAAAAAAGTATGACACCAACAATATTACAATTAAATATACATGAGTGTTACAACACATGCTTAGTGCCTTAGTTATTAAAAAAAAGTCATTTATGTTTTACACATTTAAAATAAAATGATTTACATGTATATTCTTATGTTAAAATTGTGTGGTTTTATTTTTTATTTCTAAATTTCAATATCTAATATTTTTAAGCTCGAATCTCCATTTCTATTATTAGTTAATGAAGAACGAATTATAAACAAAGTTTATTTGTTGGATCTTATATATGTCTTCTTCATTGTTTTTATCATTTCTTATTATGAGTACTCTCCTTTTATATACATGTTGCCTTTTAATTATGCTAATGTTTGTATACTTAAAATTTAATTATTCACATATTTTAGATTTTGGGTGAGTTAAGTCTTTATATCACTCATAGTGATATTTATTATTCCTAAATATTTACCATTTATATATGTTATCAATCCCAGCTGAGAAAGATATTTTGTCTTTGTAATATATACATATAAATTATACCAGTTTTCAAGCAAAAACTGCGGGCAAATAGCAACAAATTCAATGAATGATTGATATAGTTCATATTCCAAAGACTCTAAGTTTGAGCATAATCAATCATTTTTAATAATTTAAGTGTTTAAAGAAAATAACATAGTCCATTCCATACTATTTCTATTTCTATTAGTTACAAACTCTAAGCAAAATACAACAATATAGCTTTTGCTGAATAGAAACAACTATAAGTTCACTTTCGTTTGTATATTTGCCCTGATTGTGATGTCTGCATATTCATAGGTAAATTATAATTGTTAAGATCATTTTCCATGAATTTTACATTAAATATTAATATATTAAATATTTGATGTAAGTAAATTATCAGGTGAATGAATTTGTCGATAAGTAGCTAAGAGAGTGCAAGAGAAAGCTAATGAGAGGAAACAACTAAGCAGCTATTACCAAATCAACCCACCATAGATTCACTTCTAAATTTATTTTGATATTAAGAAGTCTTGATTTACATGGATGTAAGTACTTATATTCTTTATAAAATTATGGATTTAATGTTTGCACATGGTGCATATAAAAAACCAAATGAATATTTATTATTATTTCTTATGTATGAGCTATCATCATTATTTCATGTTATCAATATCCCATAAGTAAAGAGTTATAGCACCAAATTCACCCTTTTTTTTCAAAATTAACTTGACGTGGTTTTATTAAACAGAATTAAGTTTGCTTCATTAATTATTGATATAATAAAATGTTGGTAAACATATAAATTTGTTTATCTAATATTTTAATGACATTAATTATTTTGTGCTTTAGTCTGAAGTAATTATTTAATGTATAAACAATAACAACACATACTATTTTGGTTATTTAATTTTTGTTTAAGAAGTTACAGTGGCTAAATCCGTGTTTTTAGAATTTTCAATCACTACTGGACTTGGTCGTCTCTTTGCTTAGATTGAGTTGATAATTGTCTCGCTATTGGTTGTCCCGCTATTGTCTACTTTAATTTGATAATTTTTTTATTATCTTCTATTATTTGTACTCTTTACAGGTAATATATATATATATATATAGTTTTGACGACTGGTGCATTGACAAACTCTAAAATTGCTTTAGGCCTTTGGTTGTTTTCAAATGAATTTATACATATCATAATACAGTAATACTGCGAATATTGAAAGGATACCAAAAGTAATTGTGGTTATTTTTGAGAAAAATGCTAATTAATGTTTTTGGAAAATAATGTCACATTTGATTCCTACCAATACATACACACACACACACGCATATATATATATATATATATATATATATATATATATATAGGAGCGTTCAATGGCACCCTAAATAGTGAGCACCCCATTTTCCCTCCTATATAAACCAAACATTTATATTAGAATAAGTGAGTGGGAGGTGAGAGAATGAGTGGAGGGAGAGAGAAACGAGATATGTGATGAAAATCAGGGGCATTTAGGGGTGTTGCATTATTTCGGCTGCCATTGAACGCTCGCTATATATATATATATATATTATGTACATATGTATGTATATGTGCGTGCATGTGTCGATTTTGATACTTTTTATGAGTTAGTTTTAAAAAAAATGAACTTCATATATGATTTGGAAGGTGGATTAAGGTGTTATAATATTAATAAGTAGTACATATATTCCAGAAAAGATCAGAAATTACCCTGAAGATAGTGGATCATCAATTTTCCATCTTACAACTAAACTGAAATTTCATCAATAGTAGTAGGAGTTAATCATTTACCTTATTAATTTGTTAGTCTAACGAGTTCAAATGATTGATTCATGGATGAGTTTAATTATCTTTTCATTAAGATGTTTCATTCCTAAGGTTTGCAGTTAAAAAAGCATTTATGGTGACTTCTATGCATTGTTGTTATTTAGTCTTATTTCTACCGATGTCAATTCATTGTGTATTGTACCTAAACTAAATTGTGCATTATTTATCTTAAGGGATCTATTGACGATGCTATTTTTTTCTTTTTTCTTGCCTATTGCAAATCTTTATACCATATAATCACAAATAAACGGATTCAGTTACACCCTGTTAGATGTATTACGTGCACAAGATGCATTTTCAAATGCAGTAATGGCTTTGATTACAAAAATAAACAAGAAAATGAAGGATTATTACAAAAATATATCTCGAGCCCGTATGCGAAGCACGGGTTCACACTTCATAGTTTATATCCTACAATGTACCCATCTTTCGCACACGGAGATGTGGAAATATTGTGGGCATATAGTAAACGAAAGCAAAGGTAAACAGGTAAGTTACAGTAAATGAAAATATATGTGGTAGGAGTAACTGATAATAGAAAGTTGTATAATAAAATATACATGGAAAGAGCAGCGAAAGTCACATATAGGGAAAAAAAATTATTAACATTCTGGATACTGAAGTATTAGTCTTTAACAACATAATAATAATGGGTGTGCGCAGTGATAGTTGCATAATAATGCATAATTGTTGTCCCGTAATGCGTGCATGGGTAACATACATTGTAGGATATAAAAATACCATAGCATTTTATTTTTGATATATTGAAAGTTTTAATATTTGATAGATCAAGCAAGGATTAAGTTTTAAAAAATATCTAGAAAGGACAATATGTAAATGATAACAAAGGACGAAGGCTTAGCTTGTGAATGAAATCATTGAATGAATAAATGCCAGCATGCAATATGTAATATCATCCATTTGTACAATATTTGCTAATTTCACATGCAGCCCGTGAATAAGTAAAAATTCAAAGAAGATGATGTACTAAAGTACCGTAGACACAAATGATGTATAATTTGACATGTTGCATAGAGGACCACACGTTGGAAGAAAACAAAACCAATGTTTAAATCCATGTAGAAGGAAAATTGGTTCCATAAATAACAATATTGCTGCCACACGCTGAAAGTAGACAGATGATAGTAACGTGATTTGAAGAAAATTAGATTAGGATGAAAACACTATGTAATTTAGAAACGTTACATAACTAAATAAGGCTGCAGCCTAAATAACGCTGGTACGTAACATTAAATATTTTGTAACACATAAATGATTCGTGTGCATAAGGCAGTTGTACGGCGGAACACACTAAGCAGTCAATATTTGTTGTTTTTTGCTGTTGTGTATTCCGTCCCCAGTATCTAGCTGCAAAAAAAAAATTCAGAGGTCAAAGAATGAAAATGTATTGTATGAAAAGGTAGAAAATTCTCACGCCAAAGAAATTCAGGTGTGGGAAATGTAAACAAAAACATGAAATAGCCAAAAGAACAGTCTTGAACATAAATATTATGACTATAAATATAATAAATAATAATATGTCTTATGTAAGCTTAGGAGTTAATAACTTCTAACACTCGCAGACAGGACGGTCAACACCTTAACTGCATCATGTTCACAGTTTCATCCGCTTCTCATATCTGCTCCGCTTTGTTCCTCTCGTCCTCCCAGTATACACGTGATAAACCCCGTCGCATCTGTCCCCTTTGTACTGTGAACAAAATTTTTCATGTCCGCAATACTTTATGTTGTGCACTCATTCCCTGTTTGTACTTGAACAATCCGCCCCATATTTTAACCGCAAGTGCAAGTATTCTTTCGCACCTGACAGTATGACACCACCATACCTCTTTTTGCATAATTTTTTATTTTTTTCAGGAACTACTAACGGCCGATAATTCGACCACCACTGCTCCAACGGTGCACCAATTCTGTTGCCGCCACCCATTTAAATTACTAACACATTATTCTCTTTTGTAACATCAGCTATGCATGCATGAGCCATAAGAAATGGTAAGCCCAGGGCCTATGGAGGTATGACCAATTTTTTTTATCAAGGTCCTGATTTTCTTTTAAATTTCGAAACATTTTCCTTTGCTAGTATTAGTGCTAGAAGGCAACGGTTTTTAATTGGAATGAAACTTAGATATATAATTAAAATTTGAAGTGTAAACAAAATTAAATTATTGACAACGCTTGCTGTTTATATTGCACTACCGTAATGTCACGTATGTTAAAAGTTTCTATTATAGACTGAAGGTGAGTTGTATCACTGGGATAAGCAGGGCTGGTGATTGTATAATTAGTGAGTTGTACAGGATTAACAAATTGTCAGCGTATGCCTAGAATTGTCCAGTTTTGGTTGTAATGGCTGAAGACTTTTAATGCAACATAATCATGTGGCATATTAGAGAAGCAGCTGAACTAACTGAATGGGAGTGCCCGACGATATGACAGAAGCATGAGTTTCTGGATCTTCTTAGCGGTAGAAGAGTTTCTGGATCTTCTTAGCAGTAGAAAAATGTAACAACCCGAAAATCTGGGCCAGTTTAAAATTTTTATTTTGGCAATTTTAGCGAATTTTGATTATTTTAAATGAATTATTTTAAATAATATCGACGAGAAAAATGTTTTGAATTGAAATTCGACGTATATATTATATACGTCGTCATTAGAATATATATAATTATATATAATTATAAAAGGAATTGAAAATGGCGTGGTAGTTCGATAATTTGATTTCAAACTTCAAATGAATGTACCGGGTGCAAAACAATCCGGATTTTAGTGAAACCAAAAATAATAGGATCTATTTGATGATATCTTTCCAACGAATCCGAAAAATCAAAATTTCATAGCGGGGATAAAAAGATATGCCCAGTTGAAAATTCTGAATAGTCGCTATGGAATTCAGGCCCTTAAAAATAGAAATTTTGCAAACGACCTCGGATTTCGACGAAACTACTTTTGTTGGGTCCGTGGTGTAAAGTTATTTCTAGATTCCAATTTTCATAATTTTTCGAATCAATATGTGAGCGTGGCAAAGGAAAACGTATTTGCCCAGTTTTAGTTGATTTTAATCGACTGGAAATTGGCCATTTTTCAAACGGTCTCAGAATTCGACGAAACTAGTTTTGTTAGGACTGTATCGTCAATACGAAGCTAGAAAATATTTTTCTGGATTTTTTTAGGGATAGTATGTGACCCCGGTAAAATGAAATGCGCGTTCAAATTCAATATATAGAGTTATATGTTGATTTTAACGGAAACTGATTGTAACAGCCGAATCAGCTTACAATATATATCCCATTGTGTTCGGAATGGGGGTGAAACGCTATGGACGACAGGCAGTGGGCCTCGTTTAGAGGTCGTTTGAAAAAGTCAACTTTTTGAAATAAAATAATTAAATAAAAAAAATATATACCCTCTCCTTGACTACCTAGCCTCCCCCCCTGATTCAAACAGAAAAAAAAACTCTCTCGTTCCTCCCCGTCGATGGCTCGACCGCCGACCGTCGCCCGCCTCTTCAGCCCCTCCGCCACCCCCTCGACCCTCCCCTTCCTCTCTCTCTCGCTCCCCCCCTCTCTTAAAAACCGTAACACCTTTTTAACCCTAGCCCACCGCGAAGACCCCAGCCGCCTGCGCCTCCACCTCCTCTTCCCAGGCGCACCACCCGCCGACGAGCCAGTTCCCCCCCCCCCCCTCAAGCCTTCGATCCCCTCTTCCTCCTCCCATTTCTTCTCGCCGCGCCCCTCCCCTTCTAACCCACGACTTCCCCTCCTCCTCCTCTGCTGTCGATGCCAGCAAGTCCCTCCGCCAATCCGATGCAGAAACCCCCACCCCCTCTCCGACGAACGAAATTTTGTAAGCTTTTCTATTTTTGTTTATTTGTTTTATTTTATTCTATTTATTCAATGTAATTAGCATTATAAAAAAAATCAGTTTTCATTATGTACATTTTTATCGAAGTAAAGATTTCATTTTTATCGAAGTAAAGATTTCATTTTTATCGAAGTAAAGATTTCATTTTTATCGAAGTAAAGATTTCATTTTTATCAAAATAAAAATTTGATTTTTATATATTGAATAAGAAGTAAAAATTCGATTTTTATATATTGAATAACAAAGTAAAAATTCGATTTTTATATATTGAATAACAAAGTAAAAATTCGATTTTTATATATTGAATAGCGAAGTAAAAATTCGTTTTTTACATATGTAGAGAATACGGGCAAAGAAAGTGACAAAAGGCGAGAACGATGAAGATTTCTATAAACGAAGAGTCGTGGTATTGGATAGCTATTTGTGAGAATTTCTCACCTTTCAATTTCTTTTTCTAGTTATATATATATACTAGGATGCAGACGGTGCTTAGTAGCACCCGACACAATCGTCCACAGACCATGGACTTGTTTGGTTGATTGCAAAAATTAGTTAGATTATTTGATTGAAATTGAATTGTTTGGTGAAATGAATGGATTTGATTGATGTGTGAATGGCGTGGGCCTTCACTAGTCCGGGGATAAGGCTAGGCCTTGTCCCGTTTCTAGTATCGTGCCGTTATGCCGCCGAAAATTTCTAAAATAAGTTAGAAAAATAAAAACATCATTTTTATTTTGTAAATGAACCAAATAGAAAATTCATAGGTTGGATAAAATAGTTTGATCGTTAAAAATATAAATTTTAACGTGAATGTGAATAAACAAATATTCATTTACAAACCGAAAGGTTTGTTTATGTACACCTATTTGAAGGACATTGATTAGGACGATAAATTTTACACATCGCCCAACTGCACAAGTAAAATCTGTGTTTGATTGTTTGAAACCCCACACGGGTATTGGGATGATATTTGACGTACACTAATCCTGATTGTTTAGTTGTATGTCGATCGATTGATTGACAGACTGTTACAAGGAATGAATATTTATATTTGATGCTTATACAGTGTAGAATGCACTTTGGATGATGGTTGATTATTCATCGTTGTTGATATATACATGTGTTGTAGAAAATCCATATAATTAACATTATATGGTAATTGATTTGGCCTCATTCCAGTTTCGAAAAAGAAATATTTGAAATAAAAATATTTGAAATAGAAATATTTGAAAATAGAATATTTGAAAATAGAATATTTGAAAAGAAATATTTGAGATAGAAATATTCGAAATAGAATATCTGAAAATAGAAACATATGAAGCCGTGTTGGTTAGATTGACGCCATTTTGACGTGAACGATATTCATATCGATTTTATTCATTTTGTAATGAATATCGAAAGTGATTTCAAAATCTGATTTTTTTTTAATATAAATGAATTCGAATTGAAATTGAATATAAATGAAATCGAATTGAAATTGAATATAAATGAATTCGAATTGAAATTGAATTGACTTGAAATCGAACTGAAATTGAATTGGAAATCAATTTGAATTGAAATCAATTTGAAATGAATTTAAAATGAATTTAAATTGGAATATTCAATTTTGATTTGAAATTGAATATGAAGTTGAAACCGTTTTGAAAAAGAATTTAAAACGATTTATAAATTTCGTTTTAAAAGGAAATCGGCGAAGTATATATTATATATATTATATATATAATATAATGGCCTGAATAGAACGCGCCGCGCCGCGGCAGTTCGCGAATTTCGACCATTGACTTCGAACGGATATTACGGGAGATCCGACCGTTGGATTCTCCTAAAACCGGAACCGTTGGGTTCGTTTCGAAAAGCGCTTTCTAACGAATATTAGAAATTAGAAATCTAACGGTTGGATTTGGAATTATGTCCAAATCAAATTTGGAAAAGGTCGCTGTAAGTGCAGTTCGATGGCTGTTGATGGAAATCGACTGTACGGGCCTTGATAAAATTATTAAAAATAGTAATAATTTATGTAAAATCATAAGAAATGATTTAGAAAGAATTGGGATGAAAAACTCCATATTTGAAAAGATAAAAATAGATTTTTATCGAAATGAACTAGTTTTGAACTAGAATTATAATTCTATTTACTTTTAAATAAATAAATTGAATTTGAAAAGGGTTCTAAAAATAACCAAAATTTCCAATGATTGCATTGGAATGGATTTGAATCGAAATTGTCTTCGGAATATTTCGATGTTGGATTTCGTGATTATACAGATGTTGTTATGGAAATTTGAAAGATATGTATTTATATCGTTATTTCCAATACGACATTTGTTAATCGTAGAATTTGATATTGAATATAAGCCGATATATTTTCTATTCATAGCCTTGTATTGAATATCAAATGTGATTTGGGTTTGTCGTGAATGGTGTCTTCACTAACACTGTTCTTGAACCCAGTTGAGAAAAGATTAAATCTTTTTATTTAGATTTAATGAAGTGTACCAATTAAATAATATTTAATTGAAATTGAATTGATATTGATTTTTGGGTTTATCGTGGACAGTGTCCTAAATAACACTCGTTCTTTAACCCGATAATTAATGGAATGTGACTTTGGGTTTATCGTGAACTGTGTTTTAAATGACACAGATTCTTTAACCCAGTAGCGATTAAAACTAAGTGGAGTTTTAATGAATCTTTAATTAGATTGAAATGATCGAGAATGGAGTATCACCAGTTTTGCTCCAGGCGATAGTTAAATCTTTAATCAGATTTGAACGTGAAATGGTAATTGAATTTACCGATAACACTGTAGTGTTAGATATGAAGTATTACCAGTTTTACTTTATGGGATGAATAGGTTGGGATTGGGAAATAAAATAAATGATTACTTCGGTAAGGTTCGCTAATCCCGACTAGTTTGAATTGATATTCAAAAGAAGATTAGAGAATAAATTCAAGGAATTTATCTTGGATAAAATTAATGGGAACCTTTCCCTATGAATGTGAAATTTAGAAACTAACTGTCGGTTAGCTAAGCAGGATGGTTTTCTGGATATTGATCTGATGTTGGTTTCGGCCTTCGGGGTTAATATTTGGGGAATTATTCTCTTGATTAATTTACGGTTAATGACTAATGATTGGAATGAGGCGTATGTTGTGTTCGTGTAACACTTATTTAAAATATACGCGAGTTATTCGGAAAGACCGGGTTTATCCCATTCTGAATAACTGTTACGACGATAAGTCGAAGATGAAGACGGTGGTCGAAGACCGGAGGTCTTCACGTCGTTTGGATAATTACTGATGATCTTGATTGGGATGTACACCCAAGAAGATGGAAACAGTTGGTGATCGTCCAGACGTATTTGGAGATCGATGGATATGCGAGGTACTAGGTGCCTCCGGTTTCGTTCAGACCCAGAACGGACTTGTTAATGGACTGTGTGTCTGACATTGGATTTCAGTCTGTGTGATTGATTTCTATTAAATATATATCTGTTTTGCGGCGGAGAATTTATTCTTTTGCTTAACGCCCTTCTCTGAGACGTACGAGCTCAGGGGTTATATACTGATGGATATCAAATGCATAGAGTGAATTGCCTGTGTGGCATGCCTAAGTGGCGAGTGATCAAGGCTTCTGTTGAAAAGCAAAGTCTTGTGGTTGATGATCGAAGCATGGCCTTTGTGGCGTAGCTTTGTGTAACGTTTACTTCGCGAGTTTCACACCCGGTATGAACCAAAAACGGGAGAGGACGTCAGGGAGGGCATGCGTTTCTTTCTAGCTAGAAGTGGCGTAAGTGGTTTTACACGCCCTGACGAGTTTGACTTATGTGGTTGTTGCTGTTGCGAGGCGCCTCGGTTTGATCGGACGATCCGGGTCCGATGGAGTCATTTAGTTTGCTTACCTACGCCCCATAGGGCGGGGAAACGCATGTTCAGGGTTTAAGTTTAATCCACATCGGTGGACTGGCCCTGAGGATCCAAGGGCCCACCTGAGTCTGGGTCCTGAGGCTCGGGCTAGAGAGTCTCGAATCGGTTGAGGACTATTTTTGCCTCGGTTCATAGATGGAAACCCAATTTCCAAATACGTGACTTTGCGATTTTGATTGTATAACCTATATATGGCGACATAGTGTTATGGGGCATTCATGCCGCCTAGGATTGATACTTATGATTTGAAGTTGTTTTATACACTATACACTTATAATATTATCAAATGATTTCTTTTAAATGTATCAAGCATTCTTGGCTATTATAAGGTAAAAACCCTATCCCCCGGCTTGCGTTGCATTGTGTGATAGGACCTGGGTCTTATAATAGCTCCATTTTCTTTATTTAGCATTGCGCTGTTGTTTTATGCACCGGTATTCTTGGGAGGAAACCCGTTTCGTGTTATACGGCGTGGTCCCTTGATTTACCTAACTTTAAAACAAAGATTTATAACTGTTTTAGTTCTCACACCAGTCACATGACTGACCTGGAGTTTATTGTTTTAACCTAAACTCTGGGTGCCCTTATTTTGACACGGGCAGCTAGTAGTTTTGGTTTTGCAGATTTATATTCACGGGATCCTGGTTTACAGCTGGAACGATATCCGGAAAGCTTTGTATCCGTATATCTCCTTCTAGTTGTGTATTGTATTATTTCCCGCTGCTATGTAATTTATTGTAATCTATGATATTTCTGTGTAATATATGTTTGTTTATACTCTGTATATTCTTGTAATCTGATGCATTGTTGTAATATACAATGAAATGTTCTTCCGTCTGCGTTCTATTTTGTCGTGTTCTCAAAACAATTCGTTCTTTCTCTTCTCTTCGGAGACCGGGGAAGTTCGGGTCGTTTCATCGTGGTATCAGAGCTTTGGTTTACAGAGCCCGAGAACAAGACACATTAGAACCATACGAAAGAATTCATCAGATATTGGATTAGTAATATCCAATTAGAATCACTCGTTAGAGATAGGATCAGTAGTATCCTAGAACGAGTGTGAAGAGTATATTTTTCAAATGAAAACAATTTTGTTTTGAAATTTAAACCATTTTAAGCGTATTTGATTATTTATTTATATTTAATTTGGACAATCTACTATATAAAGGTTTTGCATACACGCGTCATGAACGTATATTCAAGTTTTAATATATTAAGTAGATATAGAGTCACACTCTAGTCGCCCGGACATGGTCCTGATGATGAAGTATACCATCACTAGTATTTATTTTCGTGTTTCGAAGGTGTGATATCTATATATTTCCATTAGACTGGTGTGAGAACCAAAACCAATATAGTTAGAACACATTGTGTGAATTGGCATCAAAAACATGATTTTCTGTATATATATCAAAATTTATGAATTTGAAAACTCTAATCCACTAATTGATTGATGCTTGTGTTGTTTGTTTATTTGTTTGCTAATTTTTAGCCAATTAGCCTAATTGA
Organism: Allium sativum; assembly: GCA_030737875.1. Classification (NCBI taxonomy): domain Eukaryota; kingdom Viridiplantae; phylum Streptophyta; class Magnoliopsida; order Asparagales; family Amaryllidaceae; genus Allium; species Allium sativum. The sequence goes on from JASFAX010001867.1 coordinate 16,421, forward strand.
ATCACATATTGAATTATATTGAAAATTGGTCGCATTTGCTTGCATATACATGTGCTTTCATTGAACAGGTCATAGCAAGGAGGCTAGAGCAGAGAATAAAATTTGTTTGCCCGACAAATAGGTACATGTTTACTACATAATTTACTGTTTTGTTTGGGTGATGATGATTTTATGAGCCGATTGGCTAGCCGCTTGGCTTTTTCTTTTTCTTTTTGAGATCAGAAGGCCTATATGGCAATTTCGGGATTTTCCCGTGGCTCCCGGTGCAGGGGAGGTTATGGCAAAAAATTTCGAAAATTTAGGGTGTTAGCCAAATTTTTGAAGAATTTGAAAATTCTCAGAAACTGAAAAGTTGGAGAATGGAAGCCAGATCGAACGTAGAGTTGACTAATCAAACCACTTTCGACTTTGTTCCTTTTTGGGGACGAAAAGTTTTAAGTGGGGGAGATTGTAACAACCCGAAAATCTGGGGCAGTTTAAAATTTTTATTTTGGCAATTTTAGCGAATTTTGATTATTTAAAATGAATTATTTTAAATAATATCGACGAGAAAAATGTTTTGAATTGAAATTCGACGTATATATTATATACGTCGTCGTTAAAATATATATAATTATACATAATTATAAAAGGAATTGAAAATGGCGTGGTAGTTCGATAATTTGATTTCAAACTTCAAATGAATGTACCGGGTTCAAAACAATCCGGATTTTAGTGAAACCAAAAATAATAGGATCTATTTGATGATATCTTTCCAACGAATCCGAAAAATCAAAATTTCATAGCGGGGATAAAAAGATATGCCCAGTTGAAAATTCTGAATAGTCGCTATGGAATTCAGGCCCTTAAAAATAGAAATTTTGCAAACGACCTCGGATTTCGACGAAACCACTTTTGTTGGGTCCGTGGTGTAAAGTTATTGCTAGATTCCAATTTTCATAATTTTTCGAATCAATATGTGAGCGTGGCAAAGGAAAACGTGTTTGTCCAGTTTAGTTGATTTTAATCGACTGGAAATTGGCCATTTTTCAAATGGTCTCAGAATTCGACGAAACTAGTTTTGTTAGGACCGTATCGTCAATACGAAGCCAGAAAATATTTTTTTGGATTTTTTTAGGGATAGTATGTGACCCCGGTAAAATGAAATGCGCGTTCAAATTCAATATATAGAGTTATATGTTGATTTTAACGGAAACTGATTGTAACAGCCGAATCAGCTTACGATATATATCCCATTGTGTTCGGAATGGGGATGAAACGCTATGGACGACAGGCAGTGGACCTCGTTTAGAGGTCGTTTAAAAAAGTCAACTTTTTGAAATAAAATAATTAAATAAAAAAAATATATACCCTCTCCTTGACTACCTAGGCCCCCCCCGATTCAAACAGAAAAAAAAAACTCTCTCGTTCCTCCCCGTCGATGGCTCGACCGCCGACCGCCGCCCGCCTCTTCAGCCCCTCCGCCACCCCCTCGACCCTCCCCTTCCTCTCTCTCTCGCTCCCCCTCCCTCCTCTCTTAAAAACCGTAACCCCTTTTTAACCCTAGCCCACCGCGAAGACCCCAGCCGCCTGCGCCTCCACCTCCTCTTCCCAGGCGCACCACCCGCCGACGAGCCAGTTCCCCCCCCCCCCTCAAGCCTTCGATCCCCTCTTCCTCCTCCCATTTCTTCTCGCCGCGCCCCTCCCCTTCTAACCCACGACTTCCCCTCCTCCTCCTCTGCTGTCGATGCCAGCAAGTCCCTCCGCCAATCCGATGCAGAAACCCCCACCCCCTCTCCGACGAACGAAATTTTGTAAGCTTTTCTATTTTTGTTTATTTATTTTATTTTATTCTATTTATTCAATGTAACTAGCATTATAAAAAAAATCAGTTTTCATTATGTACATTTTTATCGAAGTAAAGATTTCATTTTTATCGAAGTAAAGATTTCATTTTTATCGAAGTAAAGATTTCATTTTTATCGAAGTAAAGATTTCATTTTTATCAAAATAAAAATTCGATTTTTATATATTGAATAAGAAGTAAAAATTCGATTTTTATATATTGAATAACAAAGTAAAAATTCGATTTTTATATATTGAATAACAAAGTAAAAATTCGATTTTTATATATTGAATAGCGAAGTAAAAATTCGATTTTTACATATGTAGAGAATACGGGCAAAGAAAGTGACAAAAGGCGAGAACGATGAAGATTTCTATAAACGAAGAGTCGTGGTATTGGATAGCTATTTGTGAGAATTTCTCACCTTTCAATTTCTTTTTCTAGTTATATATATATATATACTAGGATGCAGACGGTGCTTAGTAGCACCCGACACAATCGTCCACAGACCATGGACTTGTTTGGTTGATTGCAAAAATTAGTTAGATTATTTGATTGAAATTGAATTGTTTGGTGAAATGAATGGATTTGATTGATGTGTGAATGGCGTGGGCCTTCACTAGTCCGGGGATAAGGCTAGGCCTTGTCCCGTTTCTAGTATCGTGCCGTTATGCCGCCGAAAATTTCTAAAATAAGTTAGAAAAATAAAAACATCATTTTTATTTTGTAAATGAACCGAATAGAAAATTCATAGGTTGGATAAAATAGTTTGATCGTTAAAAATATAAATTTTAACGTGAATGTGAATAAACAAATATTCATTTACAAACCGGAAGGTTTGTTTATGTACACCTATTTGAAGGACATTGATTGAGACGATAAATTTTACACATCGCCCAACTGCACAAATAAAATCTGTGTTTGATTGTTTGAAACCCCACACGGGTATTGGGATGATATTTGACGTACACTAATCCTGATTGTTTAGTTGTATGTCGATCGATTGATTGACAGACTGTTATAAGCAATGAATATTTATATTTGATGCTTATACAGTGTAGAATGCACTTTGGATGATGGTTGGTTATTCATCGTTGTTGATATATACATGTGTTGTAGAAAATCCATATAATTAACATTATATGGTAATTGATTGGGCCTCATTCGAGTTTCGAAAAAGAAATATTTGAAATAAAAATATTTGAAATAGAAATATTTGAAAATAGAATATTTGAAAATAGAATATTTGAAAAGAAATATTTGAGATAGAAATATTCGAAATAGAATATTTGAAAATAGAAACATATGAAGCCGTGTTGGTTAGATTGACGCCATTTTGACGTGAATGATATTCATATCGATTTTATTCATTTTATAATGAATATCGAAAGTGATTTCAAAATCTGATTTTTTTTGAATATAAATGAATTCGAATTGAAATTGAATATAAATGAATTCGAAATGAAATTGAATATAAATGAATTCGAATTGAAATTGAATTGACTTGAAATCGAACTGAAATTGAATTGGAAATCAATTTGAATTGAAATCAATTTGAAATGAATTTAAAATGAATTTAAATTGGAATATTCAATTTTGATTTGAAATTGAATATGAAGTTGAAACCGTTTTGAAAAAGAATTTAAAACGATTTATAAATTTCATTTTAAAAGGAAATCGGCGAAGTATATATTATATATATTATATATAATATAATGGCCTGAATAGAACGCGCCGCGCCGCGGCAGTTCGCGAATTTCGACCATTGACTTCGAACGGATATTACGGGAGATCCGACCGTCGGATTCTCCTAAAACCGGAACCATTGGGTTCGTATCGAAAAGAGCTTTCTAACGAATATTAGAAATTAGAAATCTAACGGTTGGATTTGGAATTATGTCCAAATCAAATTTGGAAAAGGTCGCTATAAGTGCAGTTCGATGGCCGTTGATGGAAATCGACTGTACGGGCCTTGATAAAATTATTAAAAATAGTAATAATTTATGTAAAATCATAAGAAATGATTTAGAAAGAATTGGGATGAAAAACTCCATATTTGAAAAGATAAAAATAGATTTTTATCGAAATGAACTAGTTTTGAACTAGAATTATAATTCTATTTATTTTTAAATAAATAAATTGAATTTGAAAAGAGTTCTAAAAATAACCAAAATTTCCAATGATTGCATTGGAATGGATTTGAATCGAAATTGTCTTCGGAATATTTCGATGTCGGATTTCGTGATTATACAGATGTTGTTATGGAAATTTAAAAGATATGTATTTATATCGTTATTTCCAATACGACATTTGTTAATCGTAGAATTTGATATTGAATATAAGCCGATATATTTTCTATTCATAGCCTTGTATTGAATATCAAATGTGATTTGGGTTTGTCGTGAATGGTGTCTTCACTAACACTGTTCTTGAACCCAGTTGAGAAAAGATTAAATCTTTTTATTTAGATTTAATGAAGTGTACCAATTAAATAATATTTAATTGAAATTGAATTGATATTGATTTTTGGGTTTATCGTGGACAGTGTTCTAAATAACACTCGTTCTTTAACCCGATAATTAATGGAATGTGACTTTGGGTTTATCGTGAACTGTGTTTTAAATGACACAGATTCTTTAACCCAGTAGCGATTAAAACTAAGTTGAGTTTTAATGAATCTTTAATTAGATTGAAATGATCGAGAATGGAGTATCACCAGTTTTGCTCCAGGCGATAGTTAAATCTTTAATCAGATTTGAACGTGAAATGGTAATTGAATTTACCGATAACACCGTAGGGTTAGATATGAAGTATTACCAGTTTTACTTCATGGGATGAATAGGTTGGGATTGGGAAATAAAATAAATGATTACTTCGGTAAGGTTCGCTAATCCCGACTAGTTTGAATTGATATTCAAAAGAAGATTAGAGAATAAATTCAAGGAATTTATCTTGGATAAAATTAATGGGAACCTTTCCCTATGAATGTGAAATTTAGAAACTAACTGTCGGTTAGCTAAGCAGGATGGTTTTCTGGATATTGATCTGATGTTGGTTTCGGCCTTCGGGGTTAATATTTGGGGAATTATTCTCTTGATTAATTTACGGTTAATGACTAATGATTGGAATGAGGCGTATGTTGTGTTCGTGTAACACTTATTTAAAATATACGCGAGTTATTCGGAAAGACCGGGTTTATCCCATTCTGAATAACTGTTACGACGATAAGTCGAAGATGAAGACGGTGGTCGAAGACCGGAGGTCTTCACGTCGTTTGGATAATTACTGATGATCTTGATTGGGATGTACACCCAAGAAGATGGAAACAGTTGGTGATCGTCCAGACGTATTTGGAGATCGATGGATATGCGAGGTACTAGGTGCCTCCGGTTTCGTTCAGACCCAGAACGGACTTGTTAATGGACTGTGTGTCTGACATTGGATTTCAGTCTGTGTGATTGATTTCTATTAAATATATATCTGTTTGGCGGCGGAGAATTTATTCTTTTGCTTAACGCCCTTCTCTGAGACGTACGAGCTCAGGGGTTATATACTGATGGATATCAAACGCATAGAGTGAATTGCCTGTGTGGCATGCCTAAGTGGCGAGTGATCAAGGCTTCTGTTGAAAAGCAAAGTCTTGTGGTTGATGATCGAAGCACGGCCTTTGTGGCGTAGCTTTGTGTAACGTTTACTTCGCGAGTTTCACACCCGGTATGAACCAAAAACAGGAGAGGACGTCAGGGAGGGCATGCGTTTCTTTCTAGCTAGAAGTGGCGTCAGTGGTTTTACACGCCCTGACGAGTTTGACTTATGTGGTTGTTGCTGTTGCGAGGCGCCTCGGTTTGATCGGACGATCCGGGTCCGATGGAGTCATTTAGTTGGCTCACCTACGCCCCATAGGGTGGGGAAACGCATGTTCAGGGTTTAAGTTTAATCCACGTCGGTGGACTGGCCCTGAGGATCCAAGGGCCCACCTGAGTCTGGGTCCTGAGGCTCGGGCTAGAGAGTCTCGAATCGGTTGAGGACTATCTTTTGCTTCGGTTAATAGATGGAAACCCAATTTCCAAATACGTGACTTTGCGATTTTGATTGTATAACCTATATATGGCGACATAGTGTTATGGGGCATTCATGCCGCCTAGGATTTATACTTATGATTTGAAGTTGTTTTATACACTATACACTTATAATATTATCAAATGATGTCTTTTAAACGTATCAAGCATTCTTGGCTATTATAAGGTAAAAACCCTATCCCCCGGCTTGCGTTGCATTGTGTGATAGGACCTGGGTCTTATAATAGGTTCATTTTCTTTATTTAGCATTGCGCTGTTGTTTTATGCACTGGTATTCTAGGGAGGAAACCCGCTCCGTGTTATACGGCGTGGTCCCTTGATTTACCTAACTTTAAAACAAAGATTTATAACTGTTTTAGTTCTCACACCAGTCACATGACTGACCTGGAGTTTATTGTTTTAACCTAAACTCTGGGTGCCCTTATTTTGACACGGGCAGCTAGTAGTTTTGGTTTTGCAGATTTATATTCACAGGATCCTGGTTTACAGCTGGAACGATATCCGGAAAGCTTTGTATCCGTATATCTCCTTCTAGTTGTGTATTGTATTATTTTCCGCTGCTATGTAATTTATTGTAATCTCTGATATTTCTGTGTAATATATGTTTGTTTATACTCTGTATATTCTTGTAATCTGATGCATTGTTGTAATATACAATGAAATGTTCTTCCGTCTGCGTTCTATTTTGTCGTGTTCTCAAAACAATTCGTTCTTTCTCTTCTCTTCGGAGACCGGGGAAGTTCGGGTCGTTTCGGCTGAGGCTGAATGATTGGCTGTAGTTTATTAACTATGTGGTTGGGTGTCTAATTTATGTTGTTAGTTAATATAGAATGATATTATAAAGAATGTCATTTTGTTGAATCTAATTTTTGCATGATATTAAAAATTGTTAATATTTATAGAGATGTAGTTTGAAATTGTAAAATGTTTGATTATTAGGTCCTATTTCAAGCGATATACATATATGTAAGGGTATTTTGAAACTTTTCAGTCAAGCCAAATGTGTATATATGCACGTGCACATGCGCAAACACACGAATATATATATATATATATATATATATATATATATATATTTATATATATATATATATATATCAAATGGCCACTGTGATTTGGTTCTTTCTTTTATTACCTTTCCAATTGATATTTGATATCCACTGCTTAACTTTTTGTTAATGTATTTTTGTTTTATATCGATTATTAATGCATATTTGTATAGCAATCAAATTTACCTGACCCGGCTTAAATATTCATGATGACTGGGAAGAAAAGTGATGCGCAATGTAACAATATGGGTCATTGATCGTACATAACATATCATAAGAAATATCTACTTTCCATTTGACTCGATATATAAATTATTTTTGCAAGAGTTATTTTGCTAGTCGGTGAGACTTGGAAGAGGGAGTTCACCAACCAGGCATTGCATGATCAAGTTCGTTCTATGTTCCAACCAATGTCGGATAATGATTTGTCAAAGCAGGCGATGCTAACGTTTTCTTTTTCCTTATTATGTTCTAGCGCTCATAAAGATATTCAACTAAAATAATATACATTTCTTTTCTTTTTTGAAATTTCGGCTTTTTATCCTGTGGTTCATTACCATTTGTGCGTTGAATTCCAAAAAAGAAAAGAAAAAAACATTCTGTACATCTTGCTTTTTTTCCCGTCAAAGCAAGGGGCTTGACAGCACTGTCTATACCAACAAGTACACTTCTATACGATGTTTTTATTGAATTTAATACTATATCTTTCTCGATATTTATGTCATTCCAATATTTCATTTATTCATATCAGACATTATGACCACAAAAAGCTTAAAAACTACAAGAGAAACAAATTTATTTGCAAAAGTGAATGATATACATGTAAAATTCTATCATTTGTTATACCCGTATGAAATAACTTCGTTACTATGTAGTAGTATGTCGTATTATCCTTATTTTGAGTGGCATTACTATTTGTATCCAAACGCCTTGTTTCTTTCTCTTGTTTTGTTAAGTACCTTCTTCTATCAATTTCTAGAGGGAATTTCCGGATGTACATGGTTTACGCTTATACGATAAAGATCCGACATCAAAGGTAAATAGTTTATTTTTTGTAGAAAAATGTTATTTTAAAGGATTATTTGTATGAAATTCTTCAAGCAGTTTGATTTATATATGATGATTTGCTTTGTTTTGTAAAATATTTATTGTTGAGTTTTATGTTTAAATCCCATCTTTTAAGAAATAAATATCACATTACTTTTTTATACACTGATGTGTGTGATAAGCTGAGGGTAGGAGAACAGGCAAGAAAGAAGTTTTTTTCTTTTTTTTTGTGGGGGGGGGGGGGGCGTATGAGCCTTTGAAAAAGTTACAAAGACCATTTGTAAAATAGATAAATGTAGTTACAAAGAGCATATGTAACCAAAAAAAGGCTGGTTGAAACTCTTAAGCATATGATAAGTGTGATTAAACTTGTGTTAACAATAAAATATTTACAAAGGAAATGAGCCGTAGGACTTGTTAAAACAACCAATAAGTGAATGAATCATATGTGCTCTGAGACAATATTTTGGTTAAAGGCATCTAGTTGAAAATTGAAGGTATTCATCATAAAACCAACAATGTATGAAACCATATATTACCTGACAGGCCAACAACATGTTTCTCAAACTTGTATGTTGGTGGAAATGTAATTAAACCTTCACGCATTCCATGAAATACTTTGCCTGCTTTCATTTGTGCTCGAAGTTGATATTTTTCCCTCAGCCAATCAAAGCATCATTGAGGATTCATGTCTCTAGTCTCATCATAAGTAATGTTATGCAACCTATAATTGAGATCACCCATAAATGCAACTATATCTGCTTCGGATAACTCAGGCTTTGCATCATAAGAGTTAGATGCCGGAGCCTAAAATAGATAATATACCAGTGTAGTATATTATTGATAAACCAAAAGAAACAGTTTTATGCAAAATGAAATTTGCAGGGAAGGCTTTAAACAAGCATACGTTGCCACCCCCGATTAGATGGAACAGTAGACGCTACAGCACCTGCACGAGGATGTCGATATGTCATAAGTATAAAAATGAGACTCAAATATTCAATAATATCAACCAAAAATAATATATAAGAATGTATTTTTTTTCTGTTAATGGATTGAGACGACATTATATAAGCAGACTAAACTTCCTATTTTGGAAGATTATTTCTACATTACATCTAGAAAATATTTTGATGGTTACATTGCAGGTGTATCATGCCAAAAAATATTAGGTGATACTTATTTTCTGTTGTCAAGTCATCTTGTACCCACAAATATTGTACTGAATAATGTAGACTGGACTGGATGTATTTATCGTTCAACTGACCAAATAATAGCCCAGGTGCCCAATAGCTGAGTTACACAAGGGCAACAACAAAATGTACGTGGAAAGTAGAGATATGCACAATATTGACAATTTTACCTGATGAAGGTTGAATCCCATGTGAAGGCCTAGAGAAAGACATGGTCCTATACATATGATCATAATCAGCATTTCTCTTGCATATATAAAACATCTAGCACTAAATAATGTTTCATCTTCATTTTTTCCATAACATTATTTTCCTCAATGCTACATCAGCATTAATCATCAAATGCATTTGAACTGTTCTAGCTACTCTCACCCATTACATAAACCGAGGACCTAGGTCAGTCACATATTTATCTCGTTATGTTACAAATTTTTGTCTCAAAGATATTATAATTTTGGTAGGGTACTACATGTTATTTTGCTCAATTTCGTCATAATCGATTACAGTCAGAATTGAAACAAAATGAAAATAAGCTGAACAACCATAGTGCCCAAATACTGTTTTTTTCTTTCTTTTGTTGAACTTCAGTGGACATTAAAACAATATGTAGCAAAGAGAACAACTGTAAAAAAAGAATGTGCTAATGCCTATTCTATAAGTCCTCTTACAGGTCTGACCCATGAATATCCCCAAACTGATTGAATCCAACAATAAGGTATCATTACTATAGAATATTTTCAATATATGTACATTTTTTAGAAGGAAAAAAAATACAATCAGCAATGGTATCTAAATAATAAACATGCATCTACTGCAAGGTTCAAAAAATTATTCAATATGCTAATGAAAAATCACACGCAATTTTTTTTATTAAGGGTTTATTTTTAATTGTTTTCCGAAGCTCAAATAAATTAACCAAACTGAAATCAAAGCCATGTGTTTGTTTGAACATTGAAACATACAACTTATGTGCAATTAGTTTCGAATAGAAATTCATATGCAAACATAGACAAAAGGGGAATACTAAAGACTAACAATTGAAAATATGAGTTAACAATGAAGATAAGTACAATTATGACTATTTACTTTTAGGATGCTAGACCATTATTGTTTAATCGGAAATGTTTTCTTCCTCAATTCAACGAGGAAGAAGCATAAAGAGATAAAGAAATAGAACAATACAGACAACAAACTAAGTAGAAAATGTTGGGAAACAATGGCTGAGTCGCGGACCAGGTCGCTTTCTTGAAGACGATTCGGCGATCTGGTCGATGGTGCAAAACCAGTTCGTACTTTCGCCGCCGCCTCTAGGATAAAACAGCCTCTCTGAAATTAATAACTGATCTGCTTTGCACAAACAGATCAGTGCATATTTGCACTTTCGGATTTAACTGCTCGAAAATTTCTGTAAGAATATTTTAATGGCGGTGAAAGAGAAAAACAGTCTTTTTTTTTCTGTACTGATCTCGTCTAATCTGAAGATAATAATATATAGACGAGGATTAGGTTATTCGAAAATACTGGTCAGTGGAGGAAAATAGGATCTGCGAAATACTTGGTCAAAGGTTTACCGTTTCAAATTAAATTCGATTCAGAAATATTTTCTGTAATTAAAAAACGGTTCGAAAAAATCAAGTTTTTCTGGTCTAAAAATATAAGTGTCTACACCACATAGCCAAGGCCCAAAGCCCAAGCCCAAGACCGAACCGAACCGAGCCGGGCCGAGTCGGGTCGAGTCGAGTCGGTCAGTCGCGCGTGTGTGGTGGTCATGATGCATGGGCTCCCTCCTCACAACAAAGCATGTATTGGGAGCCCCAAGGCCCCATCAAAGCTTCTTAGAAACAAGTATAAATACTTGCTTCTTTCATATAATCCCATGATGTGGGACTATTCACATTTAGGAGCCATCATACACTTATTTCTATATTTTAAACAATTCACATAAATTTCCAACAATCCCCCACTTGAATTTTTTAAAATATTATCGAGCAGTTTCTAAAAACATAAGACTGTGCATAAACAAAGGTGTCATCCGACTTGAACCGTTGCATAGTGAATAAGATTCAGTTTTTACTAGAGTGACACGTAGTCTTGAACTCTATTCCTGACATCAAACCACACACAATCTTTTCCACAGTGCAATCAAATAAGCCTGTGCGTTTATGGCCATGCATGTCTATCCCAGTTTAGTGAACGCTCTAGAAGTTTTGCCCAAAACTCCATAGGAAACGGCCACATTTCCACATTCACATAGGTGAGTCTATCAAGAGTACTCCTGAAGGTAGGTACTCCACTCCAAATAGAATATAGATCTCATTAAGAGTTTCTATTAACTCATCCTCTATCACTTCAGGAATACATGCTTCTTAATTTATTATATAGCATGTTCAACTTCTATCACTACACAACTTGTTTTTACCCATTGAACCTAGTTCTTGGGATCTCCAGTCATTTAGGTCGGGTTACCATTGTGCGTGATTCCACAATCTCAGGGCAATAGTCCAATTCTTTTAGAATTATTAATGACTTTCTTTCTGGTCAGTCCTTTCATCAAAGGATCTGCCAAATTATCATCACTTTATATGTGATGTCCTCTAACAATACTGTGTATACGACTTTCATTTCTTACCGTTCTAATATCGGTTCTGTTTTTCTTTCAATAGTCGTCAAATTTTTCATCACTATATATGTGATGTTCTTTTACAGTATTGTGCTTATGACGTCGTTTTCTACCGTTGTTAGGGCATCTCCAGTGGATTCAGGGCTGAATATTCAGCCCACTGAATATTCAGCCCTGAATTGGGGTGTAGGCGCCAGTGGTCTGGCGCCTACATTACAGGCGCCAGATCCTGGCGCCTGTATTACAGGCGCCAGAATTCTGGCGCCTATAATGTAGGCGCCAGAATCCTGGCGCCTGTAATACAGGCGCCAGGATTCTGGCGCCTATAACCCCCCTCCGTCTCTTTTTAATTTTGTCAGGACAGTTGCTGGGAGGGGTGGGATCCTGGCGCCTGTAGTACAGGCGCCAGGATCCTGGCACCTACATTGTAGGCGCCAGAAGCTGGCGCCTACAATAAAGGCGCCAGGATCCTGGCGCCTGTACTACAGGCGCCAGGATCCGATTCAGGATCCTGAACTGGATCCTGAATCGGGGCCTTCATATTCAGCCGTAATTGCACCACTGGGTGCAATTACCTTAATATCACGGGCTGAATTTGAGCCACTGGAGTTGCTCTTATAACGGTTCTAAACTTTTTGTAATAGCCGCGGAACTATCACAATCGATTACACCACTGGTGTCTATTTTTCCTTTATAGGGATCTCAAATAGCAGATTTCTTTAGTTCTCTGCTTCTTAACTAGCTGTACCTAGTGCTATTATCTCAGTCACTATAGTATACTGAGTCAAGATATTCTGTTTCTTAGATTTCCAAGAAACAGTTCTTCCAGCAATGCTAAATATATAGCCACTGGTCGCAATAGAATCATCAGATAAAATATTCCAGTCAGCATCGGAATATCTTTCAAGTACAGCTTGAAACTTTTCATAATGTAATCCAAGGTTCATGGTTCGTTTAAGGTATCTCATGACCCTTTCAATATCATGTCAATGCTTTATACTAGGTCTACTGGTAAACCTGCATAATAATCCCACGACATAGGCAATGTCGGGTCTAGTACATTCAGTGGCATACCGTAGGCTGCCAATGATGCTCGTAAAATCAGTCTGTCTTACACCTTCATCAGTGTTCTTAAATAACTTTACACTGAGACCATATGGTGTACATGCAGGTTTACAGTCAAAATAATTGTATTTCTTTAGAGTATTCTCAATTTAATGAGATTGATCCAAAGAAAATCCCCTTTTTGACCTAGTAATCTTAATACCAAGGATTACACTCGCCTTACCTAGATCTTTCATATCAAAATTGGCACTTAATAAAGATTTGACTAAATTTATGGCATGAATGTTTGACCCAAAGATGAGTAAGTCATCTACATAAGGCATATAATAGTGCAAATGTCATTCTCAGATTTGTAATAAATGCATTTGTCACTTTCATTAACTTTAAAACCATGTGAAATGATTAAAGTTCTCAAATATTTTTTTCATGCCATTGTTAAAGTTCTTGTTTTAAACCATATAATGATTTATCTAATTTGCATACTTTATGTTCTTGACCATGTATTACAAATCCTTCAGGCTGTTCCATATAAATTTCTTCGTCTAATTCACCGTTCAAAAAGATGGTTTTAACATCCATTTGGTGTATTCATAAATGGAAGCAAGTGAGATTAATACCTGAATGGATGTTATTCTAGTTACATGTGAGAAATTGTCGAAGAAGTTTATATTTTCTTTTTGTTTAAAAACCTTTAGCTATTGATCGTGCCTTATATTTATTAACAGTGCCATCAAGTTTTAATTTTCCTTTAAGTACTCATTTACAGCCTATAGATTTACAACCAGAAGGTAAATCTGTCAAATGCCAAGTCCTATTGGATTCCAGAGAATCCATCTCATCATTTATAGCCTCTTGCTAAAAATCGGCGTCTAAATAAGATAAGTCCTCTTGGAGGTTTAAGTGATCCTCCTCTATAGTAAAAGCACAAAAATCTGAACCAAATCTTTTACGGTTCTCGCTCTTTTACTTCTTCTAGGTTCAACTTCAGAACTTTTATTAAGTTCTGTTCTAATAGGCATACTTGTTGTGCCCCCACTATTCCTTAAATTAAAAGGAAAATTCATTTCATAAAAAATTGGCATCATTTGATTCAGATTATATTATGTGTATTTAGATCATAAATCCTATATGCTTTGCTATTAACAGTATAGCTAATAAATACACATTCGTATGATTTACTTGCCAATTTTATTTTCTTAGGGTCTGGAATGCGAACATATGCTAAGCAACCCCAAGTTCTAAAGTATGACATATTGGATTTATATTTCTTTTAAAATTTCATAATGCGAAATTTTATTCTTAGATATGGGGATTCTATTCAGAACATAACGTACAGTCTATAAAATATCCCCCCACTAATGTTATGCTGCACCAAAATTTAATAAAATGACAATTATTAATTTGGTAAAGGTCCTTTTTTTTCTTAGCTTTACCGTTCATTTCAGGTGAATAGGGTGCAGTTCTCTTATGTACAATATATCACATAAAAAATCCAGAATAGAATTTGATTCGTATTTTGTTCCTCTATCACTACGTAGTCTCTTAATTTTCTTATTAACTTGATTCTCAATTTCAGTTTTGAATGTTTTAAACATGTCAAATGCATCTCATCTTTTAAGAATCATTGTCTTTCTAATTATAAGCTTTATTTCCACATTACCAATCTCTATAGCTTTAGTGGTGCGAGGATCTCACAACACACTTTTTGATCATCAACAACCATGTATATTGTGAATATATCACAATCATAGCAGACACGGCGAGAAACACTAATGTCTGCCCACCAACCATCTAATCCACCAAAAAGTGAATCTCAGTAATCATAGCCGTTAGAGTCTTCTTATTCAGGTTTGTCTGCGGTGCAGGGCCTTACCTGTTCCTACACTTTCGTGTCATATGATCTGGTTTTTCACAGTTGTAACATAGAAACAACTGTCCAGAATCACTCTTTTGGGTTGGTTGCTGTTGTCCTTTATGGTTTCCTTGCGGATTCCCATTCTATTCTATACTGACTGGTCGTGGAAGCTTATTAATGTTAAAGATGTTCATATGTTTGAGAATTCATATTTTATCGTATAGAAAAATATACGTAAACTTAGAGACTAACGTAAGTGAATCTCATAAAATATAATTTTCTGCATTTTCGAAAAATTCAGCATGTTCTTTTGGTTTGGCTCAAGGAGTCACAATTTACATGTTGTCCTCCATATTAGGCTACAACGCAGTCTAACTCATGTAGAAATATTGAATACATATGTATGCAACAAAGATGTTCTATATTCTATCTTTTCACTTGTATGCATATAAACTATGTCAATTTATTTGATGCAAAAAACCTATTCATCCAATTAATGTCAATTCTTAAGGACATTATCAAATAACATACACATTATATTAATGTCAAAAAATTTAGTGACATTTCCAAATAATATATGTGTTCTATTAATGTTAATTTTAATGACATTTTCATATAATCATATGTATTTCAGTAATGCCAAAATTTTAATGACATTTTCAACATAATTATGCACTTAAATAATGTCAATTTATAATAAAAACATTTTCACTATTTGCATTCAAATAGTGCCTCCTCTAATGACACTTTCAAAATAAAACTCATTAAATCATATGATTTAGCTCAAAATAGATCTGAAATAATCAGCTGAAAAGAAAGGCGAAAACAGAACCTGAGCATGTAGATCCATGGTCCACAGTTCAGATTTCATCGCGTTCAATCGTTGCAAAGTGATTTCAGTCGTTCGATATGCCTGGCCGCGGCGATGATGCGGCATCCAGCAGCAGCGAGATCTGTTAAAATGGCTGATGACGCGCCAATGATCATCACGACTGTTCCATCCAGATCATTCTAGTGTCCTCCCATTGATTAATTGTCTGTAGGGTAGCAACCGCCTCCATCTAGGACTGCAACGAAGCCATTGTTTCTTATCGTCTTCAAATTGTTGGGAAACAATGGTTGAGTCACGGACCAGGTCGCTTTCTTGAAAACGATTCGGCGATCTGGTCGGTGGTGCAAAACCAGTTCGTACTTTCGCCGCCGCCTCCAGGATAAAACAGCCTCTCTGAAATTAATAACTGATCTGCTTTGCACAAACAGATCAATGCAGATTTGCACTTTCGGATTTAACTGCTCGAAAATTTCTGTAAGAATATTTTAATGGCGGTGGAAGAGAAAAAAAGTCTTTTTTTTCTGTACTGATCTCGTCTAATCTGAAGATAATAATATATAGACGAGGATTAGGTTATTCGAAAATACTGGTCAGTGGAGGAAAATAAGATCTGCGAAATACTTGGTCAAAAGTTTATTAAATTCGGTTTAGAAATATTTTCTGTAATTAAAAAACAGTTCGAAAAAATCAAGTTTTTCTAGTCTAAAAATATAAGTGTCTACACCACATAGCCAAGGCCCAAAGCCCAAGCCCAAGACCAGACCGAGCCGGGTTGAGTCGATCGGTCGCGCGCGTGTGTGTGGTGGTCATGATGCATGGGCTCCCTCCTCACAACAAAGCATGTATTGGGAGCCCCAAGGCCCCATCAAAGCTTCTTAGAAACAAGTATAAATACTTGCTTCTTTCATATAATCCCATGATGTGAGACTATTCACATTTAGGAGCCATCATACACTTATTTCTATATTTTAAACAATTCACATAAATTTCCAACAGAAAATGTAAAATAAAATTGAAGATATGCATCTAAGTTGCTTGGATGGAAACAATTTCTTCAAAAATTACTCAGGTTAGGGTTCAGACATTATTAAAACCATGATATCACACAAATATTTACCATTGTTGTTCGATTAAATTGGAGAATTGCTTTGAATCACAACAAGATTTCTGACTATGCTGGAGTGATTAATGACCTTTTAGATGATAAATTAATTTCTCAAAAGATGGACTAGAAGAAAGAAAAGGGATAAGGTGGAGTTTTTTAGATGAGTGAATGCGCAAGTGGATTGAGGAACGTCTGGTGGAGATGGAGACTGTCCGGGCTATCGGGGCTTGAAGGAGGCTACGACTTTGGTGAAATATGGAAGTGGAGTGTCAGCGATGGGAAGTTTCAGTAGCAGGTGTAACATTTGGAGAAACAGGAGAAGAAGAGAGGAGGGCTCGGGCTATCACATTTTAAAAGGGGAGGTGAGGGCGCACTAATTTGTGGGCTGTGGGCTTTTAACAAAGAAAAGGAAAAATGGAATAACGCAAGAGTGAAAAAGAAAAGGAGAGAGGGTAGGGGAGAATCAAACGTCTGTGTTGCTTCTAGTTTAGTCGTACAGGGTTGGTTTGTTTGAAAGTTGGATGCGTCTTAATGCATCTGGAGGGGAAGGATTGATGAGCCTTTTGGGCCATAAGTTATATATAAAGAAGAAAAAAAAAGGAATATACACAAATAACGTCGCAAATTAAAAAGGGTATTTAAGGTATAATGAGGTGATTAATTAATAATTAAACTATTTAAACACATTCAAACTTGAAATTATCATTTCTATGTCATGCGTAAACAGAACTGCGTGAAACCAGTAACGTTGGAATCGTAGAGACGAGGCCTAGATGATCGTGCTGACTTGAAATCGGTTGGAGCTGCATGCTTGGAATTTCAGTAATTTTAAACGTTCATTTAAAATTAAATGAAACAAACGCGTTGATCGTCAATCGGAAACAAAAATGGCGAGCTAACTCTCACACTTTTCTAAAATAATATGATGTGCTAAATTCATAGAATCATAACTTATCATTGGAATGTTGGTTGCTATGGATACTGTTAGTTGTTATTGTTTGATTGGTTAACGTTATTATATTTCATCATTAAAATTGCATGAAATCATTTCATATATTATTATTGTGATATGTGACGCAGGGACGAACAAATTGGAGGAATCCAACCGGATTCCTCAAATAAATAAATTATTAGTTATTGATCATATTATTCATATATATGAATTATTCACCCCAAATAACATTGAAACCTGTTTTGAATGTTAATGATTGAATGGATGTTAATCGCTGTTGTGATTTTAATTAATCGACATTATTGATTAAGTGGTTGGCGGTGATGGCCTAAAATCTACCGTTTAAAGACGTCGTTTGCCGTTAGGCGAATTGATGAAATTTTAAGTTATAAAATATTTTTATAACCGAATTGAAGTTTCCAAGTTTAATTTATTTAAGTTAATTATTATTTAATAATGATTAATTAGTCTATTTCCAGTTAAGAATGGAATTAACTAGTTTAAAGGTGTTAATGTTGAAGTAAATTATTATTTTAAATAATAATAATTAAAGCGATAACTTTTTAATTGTAAATCAAATTAGGAAGTGATCAAATGGGAATAGCCCTTGATTATAATTTAGTTTTGTAAAAGGATTTATAACCTAAGTTTACAAATAGGGTTTGTAAATGAGGTTGTAAACTAATGCGGAGATTTCAATAAGATTTACTTAAGTAAAATAACTGTAATTGAAATGGTTTTCCAAATGGGATGGTTAAATGTATTTGCGAAAGGGGATTTAATAGTTAAATAAATTAAGTAAGGAGAGTATAAGAAGACGTCTAATGTAAGGAATAGTTTGATAAACCAAAATTGGGATTAAAGAGCAAATGGGGATTTGAGATATCGAAACTAATATTAGTTTTGAAGTTACGAACTTGTAACCATCTTAAGATAAGAACGTTGTCGACCAAGGTCTGAGAGGTAATTAGAATACCCCAACTTGAACGATTTCACTATTATCGAGAGATGGTATTAGTTCGTAACGGTATAAGAAGTAAAGCGGGAATATTTCCAAAGGAAAAGGAAATAAAAGGAATTCTGTTTATATATATAAATAATTCTGAGTAAAGAAAATATAAAAAGGATTCGAGGATAAATGGGATTTGAAGAGTTATAATGGTAATTTTCGAGATTAATAGAATTAAAGAGACGAGTTTATATAAAGGACCTGAGCTGCCAATTTACTTAGTTTTTCTGTTAAGATTTGATAGTTAAACAACTGGCTATCAAATGAATTATTCTATTTGGACCTTTGACGTGTTGTTTCGAAGAGACCGAGATGGGAACTAGACCCAAAACCACTTCGAATCAACTATTCGGACGCGACTAACTTGCAGGCTTAAAGATGGAGCATTGAAGACCGTTGATCTTCATGAGCGGAGGAACTACTTGACAAATCTCTTTGCATTGCAACTAGAGTTATTTGTATTGTGATTCTATCATGGTTGAAATCCACCGACTGTAAGGACTTCTCGCTACTGATCCTTGGGGTGATTCCTATATAGGATGCGGTAGAAGAGTGCCTTCGGTTCGTCCTGTTCCTGGCTGACTTGTATGGGCGAGTGTCTGACAGAGTATTTCCTGAGAGTCACGTACTTTGATTTTTACAAATATACCAAGTTTGGTGGCGGAGAAGTCACCTTCTCTTGCTTAACGCTCGGAGTGTATTTGTGGACGTCAATTAGTGATTTGACGGATCTGACGATGTGGCATTCAAAAATATAAGATGTTCTTTGAAGATAAAACATGACCTCTATCCTCACAACTGGGAAATGACAAAAATCGGACAGGCAGCATGGCTAGGTGGGTCATACCCAAGCAGGGTGTATTATCACCAATCTAGAGAAATTCCTTATTTTGTTCTTCTTTTCGATTCTGTATCTTCGCGGATGTGCAGTGGGTCCTTAAAAACTGCTGGGTGGTAATACATTCGCTACACTCAAGCCAAATGAGTGGGCGGTCATGTGTGGCCGGGTTGCAAGACGTTCTTGTTGAACCCTGATGTATCCCCTTTAGAGTACACTGATCGGTAGGTTGTCCCATACTTTGTCATAGTTGGAATCCATTCTCCAATAAGCGTCATGCGGTTTTCGATTTTATAATAAATATGTAGAGCGTGAGATGCAAGCGTTTTACTAGGTGATTAATTATTTTTGATTTGATAGACACTGTTATAATATCACTGGATTTTGATATATCAAAAATGTTTTGGGTTATAGTAAGGTAAAAACCGTCCGTGTTTATGTGTGGGCTGGTATTACTATTATCCTTTTCTTTCAAAAGGATTTTATAAAGTTAAACAAGTTGTGTGTGGTATGAATTCATCACTGAAAGTATTCCAGACTGATCCGGGTAAATTTTGTTTTAAATCAAATGGCTCGGGTCAACTCGAGTACATTTCCAGGTTAAGTTTTCGCTTGGAGGTTAGGAGCTGGAAGCAGGAGGCTTCACCGTTAGTTATATAAAGATGTTATATAAAGTCATTTCTGTTGTGACAGATATAAGTTGTACTCTGATAATGGTATGTATATATAGATATTTGTTTCTTTAAATATATTATATTTTATTCGTTCCGCTGTGAGATTTTGATGATGTTCTTCTTTCTCTTCTATTCTAATCGTTCTTTCGTTCTACTTCTCATCCTCTATTTTCTTTCTATTAAAGATCATTATTTCTGTATATTTGAGTTGAATATATAGAATATTAGTCAGATCAAATTGGTACGGATTTGCGGGCCTTTACAATAACAGTCCCCCAATCCATTTGCGTAGCATCTGACATATCAGATGTGAAGAATGAAATCCATTCGTGTAGCATCTGACATATCAGATATGAAGAATGAAATCCATTCACGTAGCATCTGACATATCAAATATGAAGAATGATATCCATTCGCGTAGCATCTGACATATCAGATGTGAAGAATGAAATCCATTCGCGTAGCATCTGACATATCAGCTGTGAAGAATGAAATCCATTCGCGTAGCATCTGACATATTATATGTGAAGAATGGAATCCATTCACGTAGCGTCTAACATATCATATGTGAAGAATGAAATCCATTCGCGTAGCGTCTGACATATCAGATGTGAAGAATGAAATCCATTTGCGTAGCGTCTGACATATCAGATGTGAAGAATGAAATCCATTTGCGTAGCGTTTAACATATCATATGTGAAGAGTGATAAATCTATGTGTGTAGCATCTGAGAAATCGGATGTGAAATATAGAAATCCAAAGACCTCCCCGAGCGGAGGCACTAAATCCAAAGTCCTCCCTTAGCGGGGGCACAATCATTAAATCCAAAGTCCTCCCCTAGCGGAGGCACAATCATTAAATCCTAAGACCTCCCCAAGCGGGGGCACAAAACCCAAAGTCCTCCCTTAGTAGGGGCACCAAACATAAGACCTTCCCGAGCGGGGGCACAATAATGTAAAAACTTCTCTAAGTAGAAGTCTCAAACTAGTCAGCTAGATCGAAATTCCTATTGTGTTGACGAACCTTAGGGACTCCATACATGTTGGAAAGCTCAAATAGCTTTAACCAACAAAGTAGGAACCTCTAGCGCGTCAACCACAATCAAGGAAACTCAACAAACTAATTACACAAGAGTTTTTACAACTTGTGACGACCCACAGAGTTAAACAAAATAGCTCTATATAGGCACGTCATCAATTCCTTGTAAGTCATTCTTTAATGATTAACTAATCTGTTATTGATGTGGACAATCAATAGCAAAGTATAACTCCAGAATCGTGAAAGTGCTTATTTTCATTACAGAACAGGTGGCATGAAGCATATGAATCAAACTAACTTGGATTCAGCAAATCAATGCGTCAAAACATGACCTGTCATAGCAAACAAAAAATTACATCTGAATCTCAATGCAAATTGTGTTCATTTCGAAGCTCGCATTTCTCGCAAGCAAAAAATACAAGCTTCAAGGGGCAAATGTTAACTAATAGAATCCCATTGAGCCATTCTGTCGAACAATACAAGTGCACATATCAGCACAACGTACATGCAAAGTAATAGCAGTCCTCACCCACATCAAAGGGTCGAGCATCGACTTCAGGTCGCGCACCGCTTGGTGGCACGGGCGAGCAGGCTATGACAACTTCATCACACTCGAGCACTATCACTCTCATATACCGCGTTGTCGAGCAACAGCATCACCCTTAGTCGAGCATGGGGCGAGCCAGAACTAATAGCGCCTCCAACTGTGGTTGGTCGTGCACACCGCCTCCGGTCGGGCAACGACATCAAAGGGGGTCGGTCAAGCATCTTCCCATCATTATGGGATCAAGCACCATCTCCAATTCCTGGTCGTGCATCACCTCGAGGCACAAGTCGAGCGAGTTCTTCCAACGGTGATCGAGCGCCCCAGGTCTCACAAGAACCTTCTTTCCATTTACTTAGTCTAGTAGAGCAGTAAAACAAATAAAAGAAAAAGATGGCACAAAAGGAGACAAAATTGTATAAAGTATGGTGCAGGCGCACTAAGTGACAACGATGGAATAGGTGTAATAATAAAGCTTGTTCACATGTTTCTTAAAGCAAAGTTGCTCGTTCATGCGTTCAACAGGTCGCTCGCACATGATATTTGGAGGATCGATCGAGCAGATGGGTTCTTGGTCGCATAGTACCCTGGGTGCAGCAGCTGTGTCCAGCTGTAAAGAAACATTGCCAGCTGTCCGATGGCGATTCTGTAAATACTTCGACGTGCGACCCGTACCCAGTTCACCATAATTACAGCTTTGCCACCCGAGTCTAACTTCTCCTATAAATACCCCCTTTCACCACACTTGAAGGGACCGATTCCACTACCCCGAAGGGCTGCCAAAATCATTCCTCTAACACTCCAAGCTTCATTTCAAGCTTCATTAATGGCGCCAAAGCTCACTTCATCTTCCTCCATCACCAAATGGACCAAGTCCTTCCTTTCCTCCATTAGAGATAAACTCAAGTTCTCTCCATTCACACCATCTCTAACCCGAGATCCGTCTTCTCCATCTTCTCAAGTGTCATTCTACTTCTCTCCAAACCAACATTAATCCTCCTCCTAGCCTTAATTCACATCTCAACTGCCATGGATTCACCATTGATCCTCTAAGTGCTCAAACTGTGGAACATACATTCTCATGTTCATCGCATTCATAAGGATTCAACCATTTCCATAGTGGATTAGAGAGAGTCAAGTCATTAAAGAGAAGAACATCATTGTACAAAGAGAGAATGGGCCAAAATGAGATGTATGAGATGATGAACTTTGTAAATCTATTACATGATAATGGAGTGACTTCAAAAGTGGACGTAGATCTTTTCTAAGATCGAACCATTATAAAAATCTCGTGTCTCTTACTTACTTTTTCCCGTTTATTTTGCGATTGTGGCTCCTTTCAATTTCTAACCATATTGGTGAAGTACGATTTTTGTACCATTGGTGTTTGAACCATTTTTGGTTTAAACACACAGAATAGTATATTCATAGCTTTGGCATTTGCACTTGCTTCATTTCTCTGATTTGTTTTCCATGTAGAGTAATTAGTTGTGGGTGCTGTGAATTCAGTTTGAGTTGCATTCCAAGCATCAAAAATAGTTGCTTGCATATAGATCCTCATTCTTGTAGCCCAGTAATTGTAATGTAAGACATTGAATAGTGGAGGTCTTTGGGTAGATTGTCCTTCAACAAAAGTAGAGTTATATCCAGTGCTGGTGCTTGTGTTATTTTCCATATTATCGATATATCAAATAACTGTGTTACGATTATAGGATGCCCTTGCTCTGATACCAATTGTAAGTAGCTTTTCAGCGGTAGGATCATATAATATGGAATATAAACAGCGTAATGTGTAGATAATAGAATATTAATAATAAATAAAAGTGACACAAAGATTTTTATACAGGTTCGAACCTTCGTTCTACGTCCAGTCTCAGACTTCCTTATGGAATTTCACTGCTAACAACCCTCACTTTACCCGGAGGAATAGGTCTACAAATACCCTAACAACCTAACGAGACATTGTGCCTCAACTATTGAAGAGGACTTCGGCAATACAAAAGTTTTCTTGACTATTTGTGTTCTTAATAACACTGATATGCCAAATTTTAAGTACACCCTTCGTATAATCTTTTCTTGATGATAATAGTGTAGTTCGTGAAAGAATATGGAAGATTGAATTGGTTTGTAATCACAAAAGTGTGAAAAATAGCTTGTAAATCTAATTGCAATTGATTAGACAGAAATAATTAGAATAAAATTTTGTGAGGAGATTGATTGTTTATAACTCTATTTATAATATATAAATAGTTGCAATCGTTTATGAAGGTATTGATGATTAGATATGGATTAAGAGTTGTGTCCCTTCGCTGAAAGGTTACATCTATTAGCTTTCATAAGTCTGAATTAAAATTTTAGAAGTCTGTATTAAAACAAATTTTTATACAATAAGGAAATAGGCTATTTCGGACCATATTCAAACGTCTGAAATATTCAAAACAGACACCTGAATATTATGCTAAACGAATATTTTGTTTCAGCAAACAGACGTCTGAATTGTAAATTTCAGACGTCCGTTTCCATTTCTGTGCCTATATCCTGTGCATGTTTTATAAGAAAACTTATAAATTAATACGTTCTTGTGTGTGTATCACTAACGAATATTTTAACAATATTTATACAAATTACATACAAACTCTAATTATATATAATCTTCATTTGAGCTCCTGAAATCTGTTGTAGAGTTTCTTCATGCAAAACAAAGTTAGTCGATACTAGTGTTATTAAAGCCAGACCGAACCGCCGGTTAAACCGTAAAAAACGTGGACCGTACAACAATCCAGTTCGGAGCTCAATAGAGCCTTGTTTCCATAGAACTGGAGAAAAACCGCGGTTCAACCATACAAACCCGGTTGTCCACGGTTTTCACCTCTAAACCGAGCAACATAAATAATATAATATATGGAGACTACCAGCCATGCAAGGCTACAAAGCCAACTGTATTCATATTGGACCACCTACATGATGTATTTATACTGAGAGAATGCGAAAACCTTCCAAAATTCTGCAATATAGGACATATTATATATGTTTAACTTCCTGTATCTTTTTAATTGTTTTCGTTCTACAACATCCAGTTCATTTTTTGTACATGTTGATCCCTTATTTTTCATTTTTTATCAAAAAGTAACATGCAATGTTCTGATGGTCCGACCGATCGGACCCTGAGAACCTTGGGGCATCACGGTATGATTGACGGTCCGTTCATTATAACATTGGTCGATACTTGTATATGTACATGTATAGTTGTCCTAATCAAAATGCTATAAATCAGAATCCAACAAGAACTTATGAATTGCAACAGAATATACAACTAATGATATTTTTAAATGATTTTGGGAAGGAATTCGCTTCAGTCAATACTTCTTAGTTTCGTTGGCATGATATGTTTAAATCATTTTGTTTTGTATATTTATCCCTATTTATTTTAGTATACCATGTTGCCACTCTTTGGCCTCATCGCTACCTCATCATTTTGCTCTTCTTTTCGTTTGCATTTCCTCTACTATATCCTTTTAACAAATTGTTTTTCAGTTTTCTTCTATTTGTTCTATTTGGTTTACTATGGTCAGTAGGTCGCAGTTCAATCACAGATCATAGCTTCCCGGTGTCGTGGATTTCGATCATGCTTCCTGCTTTTTGGGCAAATGGATTCTGATTTAGGCTTTGATAAATTCGTAGATCTATTGTAATATGGTCAACTAATCATGTTATTCCTTAAGATTTTCAATAAAATAATAAATATAGATACACATGTGAATGGATTATCAAAGAATATTTGAGTGATTTCATCAAGGAAGAAGGAGATGGTATTTTTTTGTATTCGACCTTTGCCATGTTGAGCTCGCTCATATGGCAGGTCTCATGGTCAATAAAATTATATTTTGTTGTTGTTGGGAGGCAATCTGCATGGTGATGGTTTACGTTTTCAGCCCTAGGTTTTCCTCCCTTATTATGCTGTTGGTCTCTCTTTGTTTTTTTGCTTTGTAGCATATTTATCAACCTCCACGGAGTTCCATTCAACGAATGCGCTGCAGTTTTTAATGTTAACCGAAGGTAAAATTATAAAGAAAAGCTTATTTTTTTTATTTACATATGGAACCTAAGACTTCACTCAAGCCATTGCTTGTCGGTCTTAGTAAATCCCACGGGTAGTGATATACCCCGATTGTTCAACGCCTTCACACTACCTAGGTAGTCACCATTAGAAATTGGCAGAGGTGACCCTCGAACCTGAGACCTATGTCTCATCCCAATTCGCCCACCTCTAAAGAAAAGCTTATTTTGAAGAGTATAATTCATAATTTTTCACATTCTCAGTTTCACTTCACAATTACAAGCAAAGCTTGCTACCTTAAGAAACTCATGGTTGTTGCTAAAGAATGTTTGTACTTGATCTTGGCCTGGTTTGTAGTCGATTAAAAGTTTCAACATTCTAAAGTAATATTGTTGGATCATATGAATTTTCTAACTCTTTGTTATACAGTTGGATTTTAGTGCATTGTCCGTTTTCTGGTATCCTTTTCTCCTCAAAAACATACAGTTGAACGGTGAATTGAATGTAAAATTTCTGTTTTTATGCTTGGTTAAGTTTGGTTTTGTGTTTTCTGCTAAACCACATGTGTGGTAGACTGGTAGGCGTGGATTTTCTATTTTACTTTGCTTATTTCATGTAGTACGTTAGCTGTTAAAAAATTTCTATCAAGTAAATAGGTGTACATGTATGTTTCCTGCTTTGGCATCATGGAGAAAGCAGAGGAAACTGGGAAGAAGCGGAGATGTTCCAAGTATTGCGGAAGTTGCATTGCTAAGGGTTCATGTTTGACAGTTGTTGATGGACCGCTTCTGCATAATGTTGGAAAACGTAGTATATTGCTTTCAATTTTCAAACCAAGTTGGCTTTCCTACTTCATTTCTTTCTTTCATGTACACGATGTCATGAACTCGATTCAAATTTTTTGTCTAGTACGCCACAAACAACGACTGAGCTCATTGCAATTCGATTTTGACTCAAAGTAGCATCTATTTACTACCTCTTTGGAGTGAGTAAATGATCGCCTAGGGTTGGCTGTACAGTGGTAAGTATTCTGTCAAATTACTCTGTTATTCCTTTTATGATAGCAATGTTTGATTTGCTTCTCAAGTTCATTTTACGATGTAATTTGCTATTATGTTTAGCTGTTGTCCCTTTTTGGGGTTGGCTAATTCTATTTAAACCTAGAGAAATGCTGAGTTCACCCATAAAAAATAATGATCAAATTGTCATTCTTTTGTTATATTTTTTTCTGAATTTTCAACATACCTCGTAGAGTCCTGTGAGGTGTCTTTAGGGCACCTTGTAGGGGCTCTAAGCGATGCCCTAAAGTCACCTCGTAGAGCCCTTACGAAAGTGGGTAAAATCGAGTTTTTTTCTAATATTATATGGGTGAACTCAGCAAAATGTTGGGTTCATCCCCTATTTTCGGTTTTGTTGGGTAAACTCAGCAAAACCATGATTTTAAATAAAATCACCCTTTGTGGTTTTATCTTGGTTTTTTTATATATATTGGTGCAATGAAGATTTGACCGCTGAGTTTGAGGGTACGCAACACTTTTTTTTTATATATATTGGTGCTATTAATTCCCCTACTCCAAACAAAGCATGCCACCTGTTCATCAAAATGCCGCTGAGTTTCCGGCTTCCTTACCTCCTAAGAGCTGGATCTCTTTATTTGCTTTCCTACCCAATGTAGCTGGCGATTATTCCCCAGTTGACTTTGTCATTCCAGATTCCTATACAAGCTCCATCCCTCCTCCTGAAATTCACGTTGAAGCGAAAACATTCTGGAATGATCAGCTAGTCGGTTTTTTCCTCGATTCTAAACCACCATCTGTTAACATGTATACTGCTTGTCGTAACTCCTGGCAGATTCAAGCTTCCTTGAGAATGACCATCGTGGATGGGCTTTATTATCTTAAGTTTTCCTCGGTTGAGGAGAGACTACGCATGCTGGAATCTACTCCTTCCATCATTGGTGGAAGACCTTTCATCGTGACTACCTGGAGTGCTTCAATTGATCGTGTTCGTGACCAAGTTCTTTCTATTCATGTTTGGGCAAAGTTTAACCATATTCCTTTAGTTCTTCGGCCTCTTCTTGGTCTGAATTGACTTGCATGTCACATAGGAAAGCTCAAGTGTTTCGATGCTAATGCCGTAGCAAGAAAAAGCCTGGTTTATGCTCGTGCCCTGATTGAAATTACTCCGGATAAGCCATTACCTACTCAGATTAAGGTTTGCATTGACAACCGTGAATACTATGTAGATGTAAAGTATAGATGGAAACCAGATATTTGCACTACTTGTAAATCTTTTGGACACTGTTCTGATGCTTGTCAGCTTGAAGCTAACTTGCCTCCCCCAGTTAAAACACCACTCCCCATGCCCTCTGTAAGAATTTGGGTCCCAGTTGGTAGCAAGACAGTCAATGTGGAGGTTGATCCTCTTGTTACACCCGATGTGTTTGTTGATCATGTTACACCTGTTGTGGTAGATGATACTCCGAATACGTTATTACCTGAAGTTGCAATTGATCTAGACGCCTCTTGGGTTGATGGGGAGAGAGCTTGAGTGCATGCCTCCTCTGGTATGTGTTTCGATACTGAGTTTTATTTTTATAAATTCATTGTTGTAGTGGGGGACCGTCATCATCTCTACTATTGACCTGTTGGCAATGACTTGAAATTGTGGGATGAGATAGAATTGGATGAAGATGATTCGATGCTCATGCAGGACTCCTCCCGGGAAAGAAATCTTATTTATTGCCCGACTACTTCTTATTACGGGGAGCAATTATCCTTTCGCCTTTGGACATTCATGTGGAATATGACTCCGTTCGCGGGGCCCTTCTTTGAAGGCTATGATAGTTTTGAGTTGTGTTGAGGACTAATTTCTCTTCAGTTATCCTTATCCTTAGTGTTATTCTATGAACCTTACTACTTTGTTGTATTGATAGTGACTGCACACTTCAAACCAATTTAGCTACTTTGTGCATGTGCATAGTACCCATTTCTTTTCATTTTATAATAAAGTGGTGTGCCTACTACAAAAACGGCTTGCCTTGCAAAAAAAAACCGCATATACAAGTGTGCAATGATTGATATTTACTGCCGAATATCAAAACTGGCACAATAAACAAAACAACAGAGGACCTAAGCACAAATCATACTTCATTACAAACGAGTCGCTCACGGTTTCAAAAAAAAGGATTGGAAAGCTTTAGCACAAGAACAATGGCAACACTTGGGTACTCATTAACCAAAGCTTCAAGAAAGATTAATATCAGCAAATGAGCGAACCAGTTTTCAACAAATTTGAAAAGTCCAACCCACAACAGATGATACAATACATCTGAGCATTGATAGTAGAAGGTGAAAGTGAAACAGAACAACTTCAGCAAACAAGAGAACAATAAATAAGTTTCAGATTTCCCTAATCAAAGGCGTTTGAAATTTTGTATTCACCCAATGTATGCATGAAAGTTATGAAATAAAGCAATTATAGAAAAATTACTTTTACTTTTACTGATAATATTATGAAATAGTTTAGAAATGAAATATTATTGGAAACTATAAACTTATATTTTCCCATAAGCAGCTATGTTTTGTAAAGTTATAGGATGACTTATATGCATTTTGAATTAGTGAAAGTCTCTTTAGTTTTCAATATTTGTAGGCCAAAGTTTATATGATGCATGTGAACCACGAATGCTCATGTCAAAACATTGCATTTACAGTGGCCACAATGTTGATTTTTATATATAAAGTTTAAACATCAGATAACAACTCACCTGCATCCACTTTCAATTTTTCTGTACAAAACTATGCCAATATGGAATGCCAATAAGGCTATCGGAGAGAGACATTAGACCTTCTATTGTTTTTGCTTACGGTGTCTTTGGGTGAGTTGTTGACAACGTTAACATGTTTGAGTTTCTATAAAAAGGTGGTAAGATAGATGTATGAACATATGTTCCTTTTTCCAGGCTCTTCTTGCACGTGGAGAGTGGAAATGTGTGGAGATGCTGTTAATTATAATTTTTCTTCTTTTGAATTTTACTTTTGTATCACACAATTTATGTGCAAAGAAATGAAAATTTCATAAAAATTCTAATGGTTAGGTAAAATAATTCATTTACATCAGCATAAGAGATGCTTCATGCAAATCATAAAGGCAGGGTGGGTCTTAGGAAGTTTGGTACCCAAAGCGAAAAAAGAAAACAAGGCCCTTATACATAAACTAGTGTATTACATCAAAGAAACATATACCGTTTAACAAATAATGAGAAGAGAACAAAAAATATCTATATTTGTATCAAAAATTCAAGTTATATAACAAAATTAATACCATTTATTTTTGAACGTTTTCAACCCTTCCAACCTGCAAAATTAATGTTAATATCGTCATACTCGAGTTCATTGACCATATTTTGTTCATTCGATAAAAGTGCCAAACAATTTAATTTTACTTATGGATAATTTAAATGAATGATAAGCTTTATCAACTTTATCTTTGAAGAAACTTCTTTTATATACGTTATTTTATATGCACTAAAAGCATTAGGAAAATTTAACTCACTTGAACAAAAATCTATGATATTCAACAGTTCAGTTGCTTTTTTTGTCCTAATGCTCATTTCAAAGATGATATATACGATTTCATCTACAACTTTCTACGTTAATTCACCATTAAAAAATTCGTTAACTGTTATGTCCTTGTTATACAATTATCAACTATATCAAGTATTAATTTGAATATATCAATTTTTATTTAATCTTTATTAATTAATATACAAATGTAAAAAAAACTCCAAATCAATCCTTAAATTAATTAGAAAGAAAGAAAGATAAAACTGAATTTGTAACTTAATCTGCATAAAACTATCCCATGGTCATTTTACAAATTACTACCAGCTGAACAAGCAGATTCAATACAATAGGTAAACAAAGTCTAAAATTAAATGTTCAAAACATAAAAAATACCAGTAGTTGAAATTGAACTCATGCGTCAATCATTCGGTCTTTTGTTGCTCTCTTGTTGCTACGAGACCCAAGACCTAAAGCCAATTGCCAGGAGATTAAGTTGCCGCTTTTTGCGTAGGTGAAGAGCCACATTCACCACCACCGATTTATAATTCGTGATTCATGAATCTATCATGAATCGCGATTCGCAATTTAATTTTCTTTTTTTGGGATTGCTCAGTATCGCGTTGGTGAACTAACTGGTGCCCTAGATTATTTGAGGCCCTAAGCAGTGGCTTCATCCGCTTCGTGAAAGGGCCGGTCTTGCATAAAGGCTAAATAATGTCATATCATGCTATATCGGTTTAGAGGAATATGTACTTATATATTTAGTCATCGAGGATTGAACTAAACCAAATTTGTATTCATTTGTTTTCCTATAACATGTAAGAAACACCATTCATATTTACCTAGAATAACAAGCTGCCTCAAATATTATTTTCTTTACAATATACTATTTATATATCCATTGATCATACTTTTATCGGAATAAAATATCAAACGCACATAATTTAGTACAATTACCATATTGATTTCAACTAAATGCAAAGACGAAACTAAGACAATAACTATCAATTTAGAACTCATTTTTTAGCTCCATCAAATTCATCCATTCACACGTCCATCGGGCATGCATATGTGCTCGTATATTGTAATACACATTTATACATATAGTAAAATACATACATACATACATATATATATATATATAGAGAGAGAGAGGCAGGTTCAGTGACACCTCAAACAGTAGAGCACCCCAGTGGCACCCCTCTTTTCCACTATATATTCTCTCATAGAACATGTAATATTCCAACATCATAAAAAAATATGGATCTAACTATACATGTGTCATTTGAATTCGCCATAGAACAATATACATGAACTTGCAAATTTAGATCTACTCAACATGAATCGTAAAATAGGGGTTCTACATAGAACTACATAAACTCAGATTAGGCATGCAGTTGTGAACTTGCAAATTAGCATGTAGTTCTAGTCATATATGTGAACATGGTTGAACTTGCATAAACATAACAAAATTCCCAAATTGACATACGACATATAGGTGTCATGTAACACCCCGAATTTTATGAGAATATTAAAATTAACAAATTCAAGAACACTTAATTTTTAGAAGAAGAATTAAGTGAAATGGGTTGCGCTATTACGTTTGTCTCAAAATTTTGGTCAAGATAGACATTTGGTTTGCATAAAACGAATACCTT
>JASFAX010001868.1:0-48424 GCA_030737875.1 Allium sativum
CTTGTGCGGGGTATTGACTAGGTCAAGCCCAAACCTAGCCAGCTCATCGAACTGATTCACATACTCTCTGACTGTCTTGTCCCCTTGCTTAAGAAATAAGAATTTTTCCAACTGCAAACTTCTTTCCGCATCTGAGAGAAATTTAGTCTCAAACCTTGCCCTAAAGTCCTCCCATGTCTCCATTGGTCTTTCAGCATTAGTGACTTCCCACCAGTAGGAAGCCTCGCCCTTCAATTGCCACACTGCCAATTGTACTTTTTGTCTATCCTCTACCTCAAAGATGATGAATAGGTCCTCAGTTTCTTTCAGCCAATTTCTAGCTGCCACGAAGGACTCAGTTCCATGGAAATCCCTTCCTCCCATAGCTTTAAAATCTTTACATATCTTAGCAAAAGTGTTTCCCCGTGGAGGAGGTGGAGGAAAAGGTGCTGCTGCAGCTGGATGATTTCCTTCAGCTGGGGGAGGAGGAACGGTAGGACCTGGCTGAGTGGCCCTTGCTTCTAAGAACCGTCTAAACCAACCAGGTATTGGTACCCCTTCCGGCAAGTTAAGTTCTTGGGACATGCTGAAACAAAAAGGATAGATTCAAAACGAAGGATAAGAGATAGTACCTATGGCATTGGGGAGTGGACTTTGCCTTTTTTTTAAAATAAAATAATATTTTACTTTTAAAAATGCTTCTTTAAAATTTCCTTTTTGAAAATAATTTTTCAAAACTTTTTATCTTATCTGGTAAACCTATGCTCTGATACCAAGTGAAACACCCCACCTCCGTTAGGGTCATTCTCAAAGGGAATGCCCTAATTTTGGTGGAGGTTTATAAGTATAAGTCACAGATATACAAGACAGATATAAGAACACATATTTGTAAACAGCGGAAAAACAACAACTTTTATTTCATAAAATCAAATACGTGTTACAACAACATCACCATGATTGTCTTGCATCCTTTCCAAAAACATAACATAACACTTTCATAATCTGTCTTGATTACATTATTTAAAGAAGCATAAATAAAACATAGATAAACTGCAAAAGCCCCATAGTGGTTGTCCAAGGCCATAGTTCAAAACGAAAAGGTCCAAGCAATACATTTCTCCTCTTCAAGCTGGATGTTAAGGCTGGTCAAGCTGCAGTGTTCCCTCCCTGTGGACCTGGGGGGGGGGAAACGGAAGAAAAGAAGACGAAAGAAAAGTAGAGTCAGACATAAAGCCTGAGTAAGTCTAGGACTATTCTGTCTATGAATAAAGAACTGGGTATGATAAGTATAAACAAGAAGTGGGAAAGCACTATAAACTTGGTTAAGTTGTCTAGGGTCGAATATACTATCGTACCCCATGTTAATCTCTGAACCCATATAAACTAGTTTCCAACTGGCATCCCATAATCAGGGTGAAGTGATCCATTCTATGATGATCGGCTCCTACTCGCATAGTTACATGTGTCTTACGGCCCCCGATGTTGTAGTTACCTATGCTGGTCCCACCATGGGGTGTATCAAGCCCCAAGGTGGCGGCCCGACACAATCCTAGAATGCACAGGTATGCTACTGATGTCCAGTGCCTTATTTTTCTGCGCCGGAGTGTGTGCACGCCCGCACCCCGTTAGAACCTACACTGCTACACCACCGCCGTCGATTTGACCTCTTACAATCAGCCCAGTAATCGTGCCCCACCCTGCCTAGTTTCAGGGTATCCTGATACACCTTCTAGGGTTACTGCTGAAAAGGGTCCCCCGTTACTGGGTTTTCTATCTCTAGCCAACATGCTAAGTTGGTTAAGTGTTTTCTAACCTAACCCCCACCAGTCCGTTTAGTTTAGCATGTTCATTTTGATTAAGTCTTTAGTTCACTTAATCCTAACAATCCTGACTCAGCCTTAATTGTCTTATTAAAGCCTTGACCTCTCACATTAGACAGGTATTGTTGTGGCTGCCTGTTGCCGGTTGGTTCCGGGCAGTCTTACGCCACAACTCAGTCTAACCTCGGGTCCTTATCGGGCTCCATGTTTAACCTCCCACATTGGATAGGTATTGTTGTGACTACTGGACAGCCGGGCGGTTCCGGGCAGGTTTACATCACAACTCAATCCAACCTCGGGTTAAACACATCGTATGTTCTACATTTACATATTTTGTCTTTCTTCCTTATTTTCTTATATGTAAATATTTGCGGCCCATTATTAAGTTAATGGTGTAAAGGTTACACCAATCATGGGCCCAACCCATACTTGAATTTGGGCCCTTCTATTTTATATTTTCATTCATTAGTAATTTTTAACCCAACGTTATTTTCCCCCGTTTAACACGTCCGTTTATTATATATATGTTGGGCTTAGCCTTTTAAAGCCCAACTTAGCCATGCGAAAAGGGGAGGCTTAAAGCGTGATTACATACAAAAAAGGGGAAATGTGAACGCATGAACTTGCAATATGACGTTGGAAATACAAAATAGAAACTGGTGTACTTGCATAGTAGTGACATATATTTTGGTCATAAAACATAAGTGACATGAATCAAGGCATGTAAACTTGTAGTTAAGTTAAGAATATCACTATCGACACATAGGCTTTAACTACAACATAAACCTATATTTTTATTTAGGCATAATGTCAAACATAAGCAAATCATGTTCATAAGACTACTACATGTTTACAAAGGTGTCTACTTTTGTGACTAATACAAAAGTATAGTTAAATTTGTTCACATAACCATGGCATAAATATTTCTAACATGAAATCATGATTTTTACTTTAGTCATGCAAACTTGCAAAAAGGGATTTTGAATCTAACCTAGCTATGTATCACATATGACATCATATAACTCTTGTAAACAATATAGACTTAACATGGATTTCAATTATGCCAAATATCAATCATAGCCTAGTCATATTCATAAGTTTGCAAATAGGTTTTCTAGTACAAAAGCATGTCTTAATACATAAATCATGGTGCCAAAATTTCAACATAGTTTCATATGAACTATAACAACCAAACTTGTTCCAATTACGTACAAAATGGTTTATGTACAAAAATATACATCATGATGGCATAGTAGCAAAACCCCAAACTTGCATGAATTTCAATTAATCAACTACATACATGTAGCTTCCACATAGATTACATAATTTGCGAATTATTCCAAACGTATACTTGCATAAAACTACCGCATGTAGTTTTTCATAACTGAATAACATAATTTGAGAATATCCAAACGTATACAATATTGCAAATCGATAAGAATCATAGTAACGCACAAATATGAATTACTTTATCGCCACAAATCAAGTATACAAACCAACACAGTTATTTGTTCATACCAAAGTAATACTCTACTTACAATGGTGCGGTGAATTCTCAAATTTAGGGATTTGAAGATGCGATTTGATTTGATTGAGTTGCTTTATGCCTTAGAATTTGCCTCCTAATCCGCTCTCCAATTGGTGGCTACTCTTAGTCGTTCCTCAGCAACATGGCGGCTTTGTTCTTATTTTTGAATGAATAGATTAGGGTTGAGTCTAGGGTCCTTTTTATAGGGGTAATGAACTGATTAGGGCCATTGATGTTGCTTGGATTGATCATAGCCATTCATCATAAGGAGAGACCAATTAGAGCCTGCCACCTAGCCCTAATGACAAAGCAGACTACAGAAAATCGACTAACATAGAATAGGCCAGCCAGGTTGGACTGGGTTCGACCTGGGTCTGGACCAGGTCGACATGCCTGTCGACAGCCCTGTCGACAGCCCTGTCGACCTGGCTAGACCAGGTCGACAGCCCAGTCGACCTGGGTGCCTTAGGCGGGTGTTTTTCCGCCCTGGCCCATTGGGCCCCATTTTGGAATTTAAACTTGATTTATTTTGTTTGAATTTTAAACTTAATTCAGAAACTTCCGAAGGCCATATCTTCTTCAGACGGACTCCGTTTTTCGAAAACTCGGACTCTATTTCGCGTATTTTTCCGAGACGAACGCAATGGCGTATCCCGTTTCCCTTAGTTCTTTGATTTCAAATTAATTATACTTTAATTTGTTAATTTCACAGTTATCGAATTCGCGGGGTGTTACATGTTCCAAATGATTCTTCCTGATCAATTCCTCAATTAATTATTTTAATTGCCTATAATCATTAGTATCATGCCCTGGCTGGTTATGAATTGATAAAACATTCTTGGTCTTATAGCGACATCTTTGACCTGCACTCGTTTTGGGATCGGATATTTCTCGGTATCCTTAGTTGCCGTGAAGATATTCCCTATGGTGTCATTAAGGGGAGTGAGCTCAAAATTCCTTAAAAAGCAAAGCTTCTTCTTAGCCCGGTTATCCTTTCCTTCGTTGCTCCTTTTCTGACTATCAAAGCTACTTTGCGCACTACCTTTCCTTCTTAATTGTTTATTGCTTTCCAAAACACACTCCGAATTCTCTTCAACACTCATATATTTTTCAGCTTTATCGAGTAGTTGTTCAACGGTACTTGGTTTTATCTTCTTAATCCACCGTCCTAACTTGGTCTTTTCACATATGGCCCCTTTCAAGGCCATCAGAACTAGATGGGGCTCATAATTTTCAACTTCGGCCACTACCATATCAAAGCGGGTGAGAAAAGCTCTAATGGACTCTCCTGGTCTTTGTTGTAGTTCACCTAGCTCCATATCATCCTGAACCCTAGTTGCTTGGAACCTGAACTGCTCACCGAATAGTCTAGCCAAGGTAGCGAAGTCGTCCACAGACTTCGGCGGTAGCTTTGTGAACCAGAGATAGGCCACCCCTTCTAGATAAGTCGGGAAATACAGGCATTTGATCTCGTCGGTGGCACGTGCCCCGTTCATATGTTGATCATATTTGCACACGAACGCATTGGGATCGCTTGTCCCATTATAGGATTGCACCATTAGAGGTTTAAATTTTTGCGGATATATAGCCATTTTAATTCTTTCGGTGAGTAGGGTCTTAGTAGGAGAAAATTCCCACTCTTTTCGATTATCTTCTTTATTCAAGCTCTCCTCTACAATTCCACATGCCATTTCTAAAACATATTCCTTCTCTTTGCTCTGATCCATGGAACGAGTGCCTTCTTCCTCGCCAGATTCTCGTCTAGGCGGGTAATCATGGTCCGAAGACAGGGGATCTAGGCTTTCTTTCGAGAAAAATGCCCCTTTGGTGGGACCATTTACCCATTGAGAGGTTGTATCATCGAAATGGTTGCGCATAGGTGCTTTAGCTTTTTCATGGTCAAGTTTAGCATGATATGCAACTTTCTAAATAGAATTTCCTTGCTTTGCACTTAAAGCAGAAGATTCTGTATCATATGCGTGACTCGTTCGAGTGGGTGGAAAACAAGTGGCACTTAGTGTGGCCTTTGCGGTAGCGGCTTGAATAGCGAACATTAACTCAAGCTTCTTCATTACTGCATTGTTTGCAACAGTTATTTGACTCGTTAGTCCCGCCATCGCTTCTTCCAACTCTCTCTTAGTTATAGCTACCTCAATTTCGGATAATTCTCCTGCCTCGAAATGGGTGGTGGGCGATGTGTCGGTGAGGTCGTCGATTTCACAAGTAACTTCCTTTGGCCCATCCATGATTTCAAGCAAAGTTTTTCTTAGAAAATCTCGTTGGACTTCAACAGGGAAAGATGCAAATGCGGGCCCCACTTTGGGTGCCAAATGTTTTCAACAGAAAAGGCTCAAACACTAAGGGTATAAGAATCGTACTTCACTAATGCGGTTAGTAAGTAAATGGAGCAGCACTCAACAAAAGTTGAAAGTAAAAATGCAGGAAAAGTAAAAAAGGAGAAAAGGTTTTAGAGTGGTTCGGCCCTAAGCTAGGCCTGCATCCACTATGGAGGTAGTCTACATTATCATGACAATGATTACAAAGCATATAAACTCTCCTTTTTCAGACATCTTCTCATTCCTTCAATATATTCCCACCCTCATATACAAATCTCGCTTGAATTCACGGAACTCAATGGAGGAATGGTAAAATTCATGGAAGAGAAGGATGATGCCTTTGATCCTCTTACACTTATGAGATTCTAATGGATGTCATGGCTAAATGGATGGAGATCCTTCAAGTGGAAATGATGATGATGGTTGAGAATGCTAAAGGAAGGGTGGAGGAAAGAATTCAGCAGCACTTCGTTATAGCCAGGAGTCCCTCTTTTTGGTGGAAACCATGGCCCATTTATAGATGAGCTCCCCTGAAGAAATGAGCTGAAATCCGTATATATAGGCTGTGGGTTGCTCGTCTCATTAATTACTAAAATTCCACCGCCTAGCTGTAGCCAACTGTTGGTAACCGTTTCCAGCTTTCCAGTATGAGAGACTTTATAGGAGCGAGCGACTTTGTAAGAGTGAGCGATTGCATAGACCCGAGCAGATTGGACGGGTGATCAGGCAAGGGGTACATAGACGATTGGGCAGAGTTCTTGGATTGGTGTATAGGTGAACGATCAAAGCTTCTAGATCAAAATGTAAGCGTGACCCTTCAGGAGCTGGTATCTGATTGACCAATGGGTGGTATCTAATTGAAGCATTAGCGACTGATTGAGAAATGAGCGGGCAACTGTGATTACAATCTATGAGCGGACATGGGATACATGTGCGACCTCTGGCTTCTTCGTGTTTCTTGCCATGCACGATCGACCGGGATATCATGAACGAACGACTGCAGAGTGGAACATGTGACAGGAGCCAATTCTTCTCTTCGTCTTGTACGACTGGTTTCCTTGGTACAAGGATGAGCGGCTTCCTTAATATGGACGATTTTTGTAGGTTGTATTGCTCCGTGCCATTTTTTAGCTAGCTTCATGTGCGCGACTTCTCTGTATGACCAATCCTGATTGTGTTGAACAGACGACCCATCTTGTTCTGATGTTCAAGCGACATTTTTTGCCATAAATGACCGATCCTTGCTCCCATGCTCGAGCCATAGACTATGTTTGACCTTGTTGTGTACGAACGACCTTGGTTGAGGCATGAGTACACGAACCTTATGAGTGCTCATCTTACGATTCTATCACAGACTTAATCCTTCAACGCACGTATGACTCTTAAGGGATAAACACCCAAGCCAAGAAAAGTATGCAAATGGAAAGGTTTTTGGAACTTAAGCAAGGGGCCGTGTCTGTCAAAGAGTATGTTAATAAGTTTAATCAATTGGCGATGTTTGGTTTGGAGCTAGTAAATACCTCGCACAAGAAAGCTTTGAGGTTTTCCAAAGGATTGAATGAACCCCTCCATGGGTTGGCTATGTCTCATATTCCGATGGGAGCAACTTTTGAGAAACTCCATGATATGGCATTGATGTATGAAGAAGACAAAGGTGAAAAGAAAGAGGCTAAGGTCGAGGAAACACAAAACAAGAAAGTATGGCCCAAGAAAGAACAACAATAAGAGCAAGGAAAGAACGACAAAGCTCAAGGCAAAAAGAAATGTCGCGGTTTAGGAACATGGGTTATTTGGTCAAAGACTGCAGAAAAAGGAAGAATGTTTGCTTCAACTGTGGTGAAGTTGGACACTATACTAGGGAGTGCCCGAAGAAGCAAGGAAAGGGCCAAAGGGAGGGACCTTCTTGAGGGAAGGTGCATGCTCTCGAGGCTAGTGTACCAAACAGAGGTATGAAAGTTTTTGTTGAAGGCTTGATTTCTCTTTCCGATCATCCATTTAGGACTCTTTTTGATTTTGGCGCTTCTCACTCTTTTATATCTGATTCTATGGTTGAGTCTCTACACCTTAGTACTAGTATTGTTTCTGATCCCATTATTATCTCAAACCCCAAGGGGAGCATGGCTCATTTGTCTATGATTTGTCGGGGTTTGAGGATATCTGTTTTGGGGTGTCGAGTTTGAGCACAACGTATATGTACTTGGTTTTATGGGATACTGTCTGATTCTAGGGATGGATTGGTTAGCCATGTACGGTTCCATTCTAGATTGTTAGAGGAGGGTCATTAGACTTTTGACTTTCCGTGGGAGGACTCTCGAGATTTCTAGTGACCCAAGGGAGTCTGCCATGCTTAGTTTCCTAGAATCACTTGATGCTTCTGTCAATGATTTGTGTGTCCAGCTGTCTTGTGCAAGCGACTATATAGGAGCGAGCGGCTGCATGGTTTTGAATAGATTGAATGGGTGGTCAGGCGATGAGAACGTGGGCGACAAGTCATAGCTTTCAGATTGGTGCATGAGCGACTGCATGAGCGCCATGCTGTGCCCTTTGATGATCAACCCACAGATGGTATCTGGCCAATGTAGCGGTATCTGATTGCAGATGAGTGATCAGTGTCGTAGTCTGTAGGTGACTGACTGAGGCTTCATAGAGCGAAAAGTAAGCGTGACCCTTCAGGGGTCAGCCATCTGACCGACCGGTAAGTAGCGTCTGATTGAAGGATTAGTGACTGAGTGAGGAGCGAATACACAATCTATGAGCAATCAGTGGATGCGTGTGCGGGTGCTGGTATCTATGGATTCCACTCTTGAGAGGTATGCACGATCGACTAGGTTAGTTATGAATGAAAGACTGTAGAGTGGATGTAATGATTTGGATTTCGCCCGGAACTAATCGATCGTAAAATCGACCAAGACCGTTCAAAAATCCGAATACGCTAACTCTGGGAATACAACACAACACATCAGAACAAATAACAGCAAACTTTTATAAACATTATAATAATGTTACATCAGAGTACAGAATACCAGAGTACATCAGTAAAATACAACGGAAGATAATTTACAATAATTTAATACATTGCAGCGGAAATGAATAAACTGATACAGCGGAAGTTTATCACTGCTCTGGACATAGCTTTAAGCTTCGATCCAGAATCCTTCTCAATATATCTGCAAAATAAGCTACCTAACTGCCTGTGTGGAAAGAGGGCACCCGAGTTTGCAAGTGAAACAAACTACGAGTCAGTCACGGGACTGGTATGAGAAATCTAACTTAACTTATCTAACAATATGGCTAATCACAGGACCACGCCGCTAACGCGGAACGGGTTTACTCCATTGGATTGCCAGTGCATGAAATAAAGTAAATCAAACAATGCAATGCTTTTTAGAAAAATGAAACCATTATAAGACTCAAGTCCCATCACATAATGCAACGCAAACCGGAGGATAGAGTTTTACCTTATAATGGTTAAAAATGCTTGATACGATAAAACGGATTTGATATTATTATTAGTGTATGTATGTTTTCAAAAATATTTCAGTCATAATGTATCAATCATAGACGGCATAGTACCCCATCCTACTATGTCGCCATACTAGTTCTACAATCAAAACCGCATGATCTCGTATTGGTAATTAGGTTTCCATCATGAATCAAGGCCAGGAACGATCACCTTACCGATTCGAGACACTTTAGCAAAGTATCAGGATCCCCCGCAGTGAACCCTTGGATACTGCAGGGCCGGTCCACAAATAACGCTAGTGGATTGGCAATTCCTGAACACACGTTTCCCAATCCTATTTGACATATAAAATGGTCAAAATTGACCAATAAATCCGAGGCCTCGAAATCCATCATCCACATAAGTAAAAATGTCAGGGATGGTAAGTCTTTGACACCACTCCTAGTTAGAATGAAACGTGTGCACTCCCTACATTCCCCTGCTTTGTTTCTGACTCTTACCGGGGTGTGAAGCTCGCGAGGTAACGTTATACACAAAGCTATGCCAAAATAGGCTATGCTTTGATCATCCCATAAGGCTATGCTTTTCAACAAAAGCCTTGATCATTTGTATCTTGGCATGCCACATTAACAATTCACGTCATGCGATCGATAACTACCAATATATAACCTCTGAACTCATGTGTCTCAGAGAAGGGTGTTAAGCAAGAGAATAAATTCTCTGCCACCACAGATATATATTAAATAGAAATCAATTTAATTTACATGGAATGAAATCCAATGTCGGACACACATCCATTTACAAGTCCGTTATGGGTCTGAACGAAACCAGAGTCACCTTATTCCTCGTCACGTATATCCAATACGGAAGAGAGGTGCTCGCTTATCCGGACAATCAACAAGTACGTCCGAACAACTACCACTTTAACCCTCTCAAGGCAGCAACTCCTATCAAAGGCGCAGTAGTCATCCATTCGATGTGAAATCGTCGGTCTTCAACCACTGTCTTCAACTTCGACTTTTAATCGACGAAGTAATTATTCAGAATGGGTTAAACCTGGTCTTTCCAAATAATTCGCGTATTTTATAATAAAAAATCAAGTGTTATATAAACATATCAAACGCCTCATTCCAATTCAGAATATTCTTTTAATAAAATATTCACATTATTCTATCAAAGATAAATTCTTTAAATTTATTCTTAAATCTTTCTTTTAAAGATTTATTAAAACTCTAATTTGGTTTTAACACTAAAAATCATTATTTAATGATTACTTAAATTTATGAAATTAATCTTATCTTTAACTGG
Organism: Allium sativum; assembly: GCA_030737875.1. NCBI lineage: Eukaryota > Viridiplantae > Streptophyta > Magnoliopsida > Asparagales > Amaryllidaceae > Allium > Allium sativum. The sequence goes on from JASFAX010001868.1 coordinate 10,435, forward strand.
GTTAAAGAACTAATGTCATTTAAAACACAGTTCACGGTAAAACCAAAAATCGCCTTCCATTTAATATGGAATTTTCACATAAATCAAATCAATATATAATCGATATAAATTTTTGTATCAGTCCAATAATATAAATGGAATAACGGCAAAGCCTCTTAAATTCCATATATAGTACTGGTCTTCATTCACCAAAGCTTATCTCGATTATTATTAAATCGAATTCCATTCAGTTCCAGTTTAATATATTAAATTGAAAAACTTTACTTTGGAAAAATTTCCATTAAAAAGATTTATAAATTCCAAATTACATTTTCACTGTCAATTGGGTTAAAGAACAGATGTCGCTTAAAACACAATTCACAATAAACCCAATTCACGTTTCATTTTATCCTAATTACTAAATATAATTGGAAACTCTAAAAATCTTAATTAAAAGATTTATTCTTTTCTCAACTGGGTTTTAAGAACAGTGTTATTTAAGACACCATTCACGACAAACCCAAAATTTAATTAATTTATTTATTTCCAAGAAAATATTAATTTATTAGAAAGCTTCATTAAATCTTAATTTTAAAGATTTATTCTAGTTAATAACTAGTTCCTTTTGATAAAAATATATTTTCATTTAAAAGATATTCTGAATTGGAATGCGACTCAATCAATTACCATATAATTTCAGTTACATGGATTTCATACATTGCATGTATATAACAGTAATGATAAATAACCATCCAACAATCCATTCACATCCAGAGTGAAACTTATAATTGTGTGAGCATTAAAATAAATAATTAATTAACACTCATCACAGACTATCAATCCATCGGTTGACATGCAACTAAATATTGGGACTAGTGTATAAAGAATATCATCCCAACACTCGTGTGGAGTTTTCAAACAACAATGTTTAACTAAATAAATCATTGGTTATTAAATTTAACCAATCCTAATTCAGTTGGAATTATTTTCTATTTATCAAATTTTCATTTGTTTAAATTATAAATAAATATTTATAATTTAGTTTCAACAAACATATATTTTGATGTAACATGAAAAAATCTAAATATATGACATTTTAATATAACCTGGCCATAATCTAAATATGTGACATTTTTAATCAAATCTGACATTTCTATATAAAATGACATTTTTATTCTAACATGATATTTCTAATAAAATGATATCTTAAGTAACATAACATTTTCTATGTAAATGGTATTTGTATCTTACATAGCATGATTGTAACACAATGTCATTTTTATCTTTCATAACATATTCTAACAAAATGTTATTTTTATTTACATAGCATATTTCTAACAAAAATGTCATTTTTATTTTAAATAAACATTCCTAACTAAAGTGGTGTTTTTAATCTAATATAACATTTGTAACAAAATTGTTATTTTTGTTCTAATGTAACCTTGTTCTAACATAAATGACATTTCTATCATTAACATTTCTAATTCAATAAAATGACATTTTATTATGTTTGACATAAATGACATCTTTATTTTTTTAACATAAACGACATTTTCCAAAATTAACATAAATGACATTACAAACTAAAATGACATATTTATTTTAAATAAACATTTCTAATAAGAGTGATGTTTTTATATTAACATAACATTTCCAAACAAATGATGTTTTTATATTATCATAACATGATTCAAATAAAATGGTATTTTTAATCTATCGTAATATTTTTATTCAAACAGTCAATATTTCCAATGAATCAAATTCTACATTAAAATATGATTTTAATGTTTTCAACACTTTATTCAATTATGAACAATTTTTATATAAATCATTCTTTTATAAAAATGATATTTTTAATATTAACATGCTTTTGTTTTAAAAATGAACTTTTCTAGTGATTCATTCATTTCATTAAAAACAAAGTTTTTACTGTAAACATGCTTTTATTTTAAAACATGCATATTTGTCTAACTTCTATCATTCAATTAAAAAGTGAATTTTGAATGTAATACATGTTTTCATTTTAAAAACATGAATCTTTTTCTGTATTACTATTATTACATTAAAAATGAATTTTTAATGTAAAACATGTTTTCATATTAAAACATGAATCTTTGTCTACATTCTATCATTACATTAAAAAGTGAGTTTTAATGTAAAACATGTTTTCATTTAAAAACATGAATATTTGTCTATATTCTATTATTACATTAAAAGTGAAATTTTTATGCATAACATGTTTTCATTTTAAAACATGAATATTTTCCTATATTTCTATTATTACATTAAAAAGAGAAATTTTAATGTAAAACAAGTTTTCATTTTAAAACATGTATCTTTGCACTAATTTCTAAAATTACATTAAAATGTGTATTTTTAATGTAATCATGTTTTGATTTTAAAACATGAACATTTTTCTTATTTTTAACATTACATTAAAAATGTATATTTTTTAACGAAATCATGTTTTTATTTTAAAACATGAACACTTTTCTCATTTTCATAACCTTACATTAAAAAAATGTTAATTTCAAGGTAATCATGTTTTTATTCTTAACATGAATATTTTCTTATATTTCATTCTTGACACTAAAATATAATTTTTTAATAAAATCATGTTTTTATTCAAAACATGCACATCTTTTATTTTTCTATTCTTGTCATTAAAAATGTAATTTTTTAATGAAGTCATGTTTTTATTCAAAACATGTACGTTTCTATTTTTAATAATAATTCCATAAAATGATAGAAAATTATACTTCATTTTTGTTGAATATGCTAATTCAAAAAAATGACAAAATTTGATATTTCATTTTCATTGAACTTTCTAACTCAATCAAATAACAAAGGTGTATATTTCATTTTGATTGAAAATTCTAATCCAATCAAATAACAAAATGTATGATTCATTTTTATTACAAATTTATTCCAATAAAATAAATAAAAGATGATGCTTCAATTTTGTTGCATGTTTTGATTCAACAAAAATGTTTGATTCAATTTTATTGCAGATATAATGCTAATAAAATATAATAAAGGTGATGCTTCATTTTTGTTGAATGTTTTGATTCAACAAAAATAATAAAAAATGTTTGGTTTATTTTATCTAAACAAAAACTATATATTTTTGTTTTACCCAATTTATTACTACAAAATTGATCTATATGTTTCTAACAATTTTATCACTACAAATCAATATGTTTTAACACTTTTATCACAACAGATCACAATTTTATCACCACACAATATCATCAAATAAACCGATCTATGTACTGCATTCAGCACGGAACAAATCATGAATAATAACAAATAGGAATCAACTATAAATTGGTGACAATAAAATCAGAATTATTTCTAATTATTTTAAAAGAAGAAATGAATAGATTTCTCACAGTGGTTTCTGAATTCTTCAAAATTTTAGATTTCAGATCTGGTCTATTCCATCGTGTAGATCTGGTTAACACGAATCCAACACAACGAAAATCGTTCAGTTTCGTTTTTGTATGAGAGAGTTATAGAGTTTTAAACTTTTAAAAATTTATATTTTTAATTAACTAATTAAATAATAAATAAACCACTTGACCCCTTAACAAAAAGAAGGCCGTCTACTTCAGGTATTCACGTTAGAAGATAAACCGATCGTTCACTTTGAAACCTCCTCTGTCGCGCCACCATCGGACATCAGACCGCCGACCTGACCACTCCACAAGGAGCGCCGCTCCGTCGTCCACCCACGCTTGGAAGCCGCCCCCGCTTGCACGCCTCCTCCTCCTCAAAATCTGCACCCAACCGACCGTGTTTGAGCAGCAAATACGAACAGGGAGTCACATAAAAACTGATCATCACCGTATAGAATCGAAGAGTGGAAGGAGTGCTATAATTTTCTCTTTAGGATCATGTTTTAATGTTGTGTAGATTGGGGGTGATTAAGGATCAAAGTTGGAACGAAATGAGCCATTGCAGAATAAGGCTTGGCGGCGGCTGTAGAAGAAAGTTGTTTAGGGTTTTCTAATTTGCCTTGTGTGTTTATAATATATTATTATTTTATTCTCTAATTTAGAAAATAGCCCGTTATTTCATACCAACTCCAATTCCATCCCAACTAGAGTTTCCCCTAGCCAAATACCCCCGTTCCGGACCTAACGGACTAGGTCCCGTCTGCTAGTTTGATCGTCTGAGCTCACTTTCCTTTATTTTAAAATATAAATCATTTAATATTAAATTTAAACGTACATTTCAATTTACCGAGGCCATATACTGACTCTAAAAATTACAGAAAAATTATTTCTAGTTATGTTTTGACGATACGGTCCTAACAAAATTAATTTTCTCGAATGTCGAGACTGTTTGAAAAACGGCCATTTTCAGGTCGATTAAATTTGATTGAAACTGACAAAACACGTTTTCTTTTGCTACGCTCTCATATTAATTCGAAAAATTACGAAAATTGAAAACTAGTAATAATTTGACATTCCGGTTCCAACAAAAGTGGTTTCGTCGAAAACGGAGGTCGTTTGCAAAATAGCTATTTTTAAGGGCTATATTTTATATTAAAAAATATATAAATTCTACAGCGACTTTTCTAAAATTTAAACTGGACATAACTTTCAATTTGTATTATGAAATCTCAGTTTCTCATATTCGTTAGAAAGTTATTGTTAAACACTTTTAAATATTTCTTGTTTCGTCCAATTCTGATTTAAAATGAATAATGTATATTAAATTGAAATTAGAAATCGAATTTTCGAAATGCCGCGCCATTTCTAACTCCTTTTATAATTAAATTAATTTGTTTTAACTTCGATTAAAATAAATTTTTAGTCGTTATTATTTAAAATAAATCATTTTAAATATTAAAAATCCTTAAAATTTCTAAAATATTTTTTTTTAATTGGTTCTAATTTTACGGGTTGTTACAATCTCCCCCACTTAAAATTTTTTTCGTCCTATAAAAGGAACGGAGCTGAAAGTTGTTTAACTAACCTATCTCAGCTTTTATTTTTTATTTGTTTCGATAAATTTATTTGTTGATAAACTTTTCAAATATATATAACTTATATATATATATTCAAAAATTATATTTTCTAAGATGTATAATCACAAATACGTTAATTATAAATGTGTTACTCTCAACTCATTCTAGGGCATTTTTAACCCCGTCTCTAATGAGTTTTCTCGTTCTAGGATATTGCTGATCCTATCTTTAATGAGTATTCTTTTATAGGATATTTCTAATCCTACCCCTGATGAGTCTTTTGTTTAGTTCTAACGAGTTGTACCCCAAAGATTTGAGCTAACCAGAGCTCTGATACCAACTGTAACGATCCGGATTTCGCCCAGACCTAATCGATCGTAAAATCGGCCAAGACCATTCAAAAACCCGAATACGCTAACTCTGGGAATACAACACATCAGAACAAATAACAGCAGATTTTATAAACATTAAATGTTACATCAGAGTACAGAATATCACAGTACATCGGTAAAATACAGCAGAAGATAATTTACAATAATTTAATACATTGCAACAGAAATGAATAAACTGATACAGCGGAAGTCTATCACTGCTATGGACATAGCTTTAAGCTTTGATCCATAATCCTACTCAATATATCTGCAAAATAAGCTACTCGACTGCCCGTGTGGAAAAGAGGGCACCCGAGTTTGCAAGTGAAACAAACTATGAGTCAGTCATGGGACTGGTATGAGAAATATAACTTAACTTATCTAACAATATGGTTAATCACAGGACCACGCTGCTAACGCGGAACGGGTTTACTCCATTGGATTGCCAGTGCATGAAATAAAATAAATCGTTAAACAACACAATGCTTTTTAGAAAAATGAAACCATTATAACACTCGAGTCCCATCACACAATGCAACGCAAACCGGAGGATAGAGTTTTTACCTTATAATGGTTAAAAATGCTTGATACGATAAAATGGATTTGATATTATTATTAGCGTATATATGTTTTCAAAAACATTTCAATCATAATGTATCAATCATAGACGGCATAGTACCCCATCCTACTATGTCTCCATACAAGTTCTATAATCAAAACTGCATGATGTTATATTGGAAATTGGGTTTCCATCATGAGTCAAGACTAGGAACTATCTCCTTATCGATTCGAGATACTCTAGCAATGTCTCAGGATCCCCGGCAGTGAACCCTTGGATACTGCAGGGTCAGTCCAAAAATAACGTTGGTAGATTGCCAATTCCTGAACACACGTTTCCCGGTCCTATTAGACCTATAAAATGGTCAAAATCGACCAATAAATCCAAGGCCTCAAAATCCATCATCCACATAAGTAAAAATGTCAGGGCTGGTAAGTCGTTGACACCACTTCTAGCTAGAAAGAAACGTTGCACTCCCTGTATTCCCTTGCTCCGTTTCTGACTCTTACCGGGGTGTGAGGCTCCCGAGGTAATGTTATACACAAAGCTATGCCGAAATAGGATATGCTTTGATCATCCCACAATGCTCTGCTTTTCAACAAAAGCCTTGATCATTAGCATCTTGGCATGCCACATTGAAAATTCACGCCATGCGATCGATAACTACCAATATATAACCTCTGAACTCATGCGTCTTAGAGAAGGGTGTTAAGAAATAGAATAAATTCTCCGCCACCACAGATATATATTAAATAGAAATCAATTTAATTTACATGGAATGAAATCCAATGTCAGACACACATCCACTTACTAGTCCGTTCTGGGTCTGAGCGAAATCGGAGTCACCTTATTCCTCGTCCCGTATGACCAATACGGAAGAGAGGTGCTCGCTTATCCAGACAATCAACAAGTATGTCCGGACAACTACCACGTTAACCCTTTAAAGGCAGCAACTCCTATCAAAGGCATCAGTAGTCATCCATTCAATTTGAAGATCGCCGGTCTTCAACCACCTTCTTCAACATCGACTTTTAATCGACGAAGTAATTATTCAGGATGGGTTAAACCCGGTATTTCCGAATAATTCGCGTATTTTATTATAAAAAATCTAGCGTTATAAAAACACATCAAACACCTCATTCTAATTCAGAATATTCTTTTAATAAAATATTCACATTATTCTATCAAAGATAAATTCTTTAAATTTATTCTTAAATCTTTCTTTTAAAGATTTATTAAAACTCCAATTTGACTGGCTCTGGCTATCACTGCCAATCCTACTTTGAAACCATTGTAATCATATGACTGGCCCATACTACCATCCATCAAGGGCTAATGGTGACCCCAGTCCTAGCAAAACGCTGTACGCATTTGCATCGATACGTACCTAGGCCTCTTCAACGATACCCAGGGTACTCGACCTACGTCCGGTCTTTTAGGTACCCCTGTTATACCCCTGTTTTGGGCCTGCTAGAACCTACGACACGATAATCCCTCGGCCTTCATATCTTTAATCATCATCCCATGCAACTATCCATATGCTCATAACACCTTAGAGAAGCCATTACCCACAAACTCAATACATCCTTGAGTTGTTCTTTCACATGAACTCAATACACCCTTGAGTCGTTCTTTCACATGAACTCAATTAGTCATCAGCACTTCTTATTTATGGGGAGGCGAGCCATCTATCGCTTAATACCTTTTCAGGAAGGACCTTATAACTCTACTATATTCGGAGAGAAAATCCAACCACTTAATGCCCAATAGGCGGATCTCACTACTTAATACCTTTAATCCCGAAGTTGGCCACGCTACGAATTATTTCCTTCCCGGTTTTTTCTACCGAACGAGAGGTGGACCCTACAGCCACTTAGTACCTAAACACTTGAGGTAAACCTTTAGGAATAATTCACGTTACACAATTAATTATCGTCACGGTACTAATGATTGATAATATCTCATATCAATTGTATATATATCCAATCGTTGAAAAGTGCAGACTTCTATCGAATGAAGCAACTGACCAAGCATCATTAACCTACTAAGTCCAATTATTATTTCTAACTAAAGAAATTGTTTCTAGAATTAAACTAGAATAAGATAAGGATGATTTCCTATAACTTCCTATCCTAGTAATTTATTTATTTCTATACTGGACTTAGTATTTACTACGGCCAAGAATGCTCCAAATTCCCATTAAATTCCCTTTAATCCAATTTATTATTAAAATAGTCACATGCCATTAATGACCCTAACAGTCATATTTCCTAAGGCAATGAGCACTCAATCAATTTAATTCCATAAATGCCTCGTACCATTAATGACCCTAACGGTCATGTTTCCTAAGGCTATAGACAACCTATTAAATGTCATTTATATCATTCCCATCTAATTACCTTAATTATAATTGTTGTAACTCTCAAACACTACTATGGTTATTTAATTTATACTAGTTCTTATACACTTATGTATATATAAGTTTATTATACTGATTCTCTAATTAGAGTGACAACATTTATTTCTGTTTATTTTAAATTCTAACCATTTGACGATTATTACCTATTCATTCCTTTCCCCATAACATTTGTGGTTACAATATCAATTCCCTTAATTGTAATCTTTTAATTATAGAAATTAATTATGTATTTTTTGCTATCAACCTAATAGTTACAAAATATTCATTTCCGTTTATTATAGGTATTCTTACCATTTATACACCCATCAAAAATGGAAACCATTCAAATTCAAACACACAACATACATTTATTTAATAATAGCATTGCTTATGTAGGTTTCAGATGGATGAGGTTATAATATATATATGTGTGTGTGTGTTTGCGTGTTCATGTTTAGCACGTTATTTACATACCTACTAATTATGTTTTATTGTTATTGTTATTAATATTCTAGTCCAAACTAACGACTAGAACAACCCTTTTTATATTTAATCTTATTGAGATTCAAAATCTCATAAAAAGGTTATTTATAGTAATTATGTAAATTTTTCCCAAACTATTCGAAAGAGGGAATATTGATATATTTCAAATCATGAGAAATAGATAATATTTTATTCGGAATAGATGTTGTAAACTACGTATAAAATACGTAAATTTACACATCTCTTCCTATCTGGTTTTTTATATTTCTTGCAGATTTTAAATAATTCATTTTTATTTATAAAGAGAAAAAAGAGCTAATTTACATTAATCAAGTAAAAATATACCAAACAAAAATAGATTTATAATTTTAATGCAATAAACTATAAAAATTCTATCTTTACACTCAAATCCTATAAATCTGGGAATAACAACATCACAAATCTAATAACATGTAGGGGTTAATTTCCGGATTTAGAGTGTTTACAATAACCACAAACTATCCAAAAGAATTATAGGAAAAGATGACAATATTGTAACTAAAAGTCCTATGAATCCATATCAAATTATATATATACATATAATTTCAGATTAACACAAACAATATAAGTTTGATACTTTTAGGCATATAAATACGGATTTGACAAAATGAAATAGATGTGGTATTCTTAACAAAAAATATATTTCCAATCACCTGAAAGCCATTCCAAATCCAAAAATGAATGTAGCTTCAGGCCTACAAGTCCAAATCCTACAGACCTATAATTTGTATAAAAAGGGGATACATATAAAGGCAATAAGATTTGTAGATCTGAAAAAAAAATTGGAAAAGGGGAAGGAAAAATATTAATAAAGATTATCTATTCGTAGAACCAACGCTTTTACATAAATCCAGAGAATATCTCCAATCCTTGTAAATCTAATTTTTTTTAATGTCTATATATTAGAATTTTAGAAGAGATTGGAGAATTGAGAACGACAAAGCTTTGTTGCTGCCTCCAAAAACTGTAAGCAAAAGGGTGGGCTCTATCCCTTTATTTATAGTGGTAGAAATGACCCTACACCATTAGATTTAATTCCAAAAAAATCCGTAAATCAATATATATTATAATATATAAAACCTTAGCCGCTACAAGATCAACGACCTATAGGTCGCAGGGGCGGTCAACCCCTAGGTCAACCTGCCTCGTGTAGGAGGCGGGAAAAAATAGCAACATTAGTTTCCCAATTAAATATATTTTATTTAATTATTTTCCATCTTTTTTCGTATTTCGTTCATAACTTTTCATATGGACTCTGTTCGTGAAGTTCCAAACATGAAAGTTAACCAGAATTTCATCACGAACGCAAGGTGCTAGTTTCATGGCCAAATTCTGTCGTTTGCTCAAATTCCATTTTTGTGACCTAACTAAATAACTAGTTTAACTATTTCCAAATTATGGGGTGTTACAGTATGGGCTAGTGCATCAGTGGCTCACGTGCAGTCTTAGAGGCAGCTTTGTCTAGCGGTGGACTAGACAAAGGTAAGAAAGTCATGGTGGAAGGTTTGATTTATATTTTTGACTTTCCCATTCGTACTCTCTTTTACTTAGGAGCATCTCATTATTTTATCTCTAGCGCTTTAGTCAACTATTTTCACTTGGACATCTCTTTAGTCACTAATCCCATAGTTTTTTTGAACCCCATAGGTGGTTCTACACATTTGTCTATGACTTTTAGGGGTTTGAAAGTTTTGATATTAGGCGTTGAGTTTGACTGTGATGCCTACATGTTGAAATTCTCAAGGTATGGGATGATCTTAGGGATTAGTTAGCTATGTATGGGGCTATCTTGGACTGCGATAGGAGGGTCATTCGATTTGTGAAGTCTAGTGGTTAGACCCTCAAGATTTCCTAGGACCCATAGGATTTAGTCATGTTGAGTTTTCTTTATTCCCTAGATTTATCTACCGATGATATTGATTCGATACCGCAGTGCATGCATTTCCAGATGTATTTGAGGAGGTGAGAGGGATAGGTCCTAGGTGAGAGATTGATTTCTGGATTTATCTCAGTGAGAATGCGAAACCTGTAGGATTGTCTCTACGACATATGGATCTATAGGAACAGAGAGCAGAGTAAGAAGGTGGGTGAGCTCTTGGAGAAGGTATTTATCAAGCGGATTATCTCTGATGGGGTAGCATCTGTTGTCTTTTCTACAAAGGCAGATAGCTTTATCCAGCTTTCCGTGGACTATAGGGAGTTAAACATGCGCACGAAGAAGAATTGCTACTCACTCCCTTGGATTAATGATTTGTTTGATCAGTTAGTGACGGTCAGTATTCTGTCATTTGTATTTGGCCACTTGTTTCCATCCGCTCAGTATGGCGGAGGACAGTATAGACATGATTGTTGTTCAAACTCTCAACGGACTTTCCGATTGGTTGGTTATGCCTTTTGGGCTAACCAATGCGCTTGCCTATTTTGTGTATTTGATAAGCAAAGTGTTCGGTGTGTTGTCAATAAGTTTGTGGTTGTTATTATGGATGATATTTTTGTATTTTCAAGGAGCGAGGATGAGCACTCCTTACATTTGGAAGAATTTCTCCATACTCTTCGAGCGCATTAGCTTAAGTGAAATTTTCAAACTTTAGCGAGAGGAAGTGCATTTCCTGGGGAACATGGTCTCTAGAGATGGGTTAGTTGCGGATCCCGCTAAGGTGGTGGCAATACAGGTTTGGAAAGCACCTAAGAACATAACTGAGGTAAGGAGATTTCTAGGTTTGGGACGATATTATAGAAAGTTTATTAAAGACTTTACATGGATTTTAGCACCGTTTATCTTCACTAAGAAAAAATTGATATTCTTGTGGGATGTAGATTATGAAGATTCCTTCATTAGACTCAAGAAGGCTCTTACCAGTGGACCGATGTTTGGCGCTTCTGAATGGTTCAAAAGATTTTTGCGGTATACACGGAAGTACGTGGGATTGGCTTGGGTGTGATTTTGATGTAGAACCGTAGGGTCGTATGTTATATGGGCAGGCAACTGAGGATTCATGAGAAGAATTACCATACTATGATTTGGAATTGGCCATAATAGTTTTTGCACTCAAGTCATAAAGCCATTATATCCTTAGCGAGAGATTTGACATCTATACAGATCATAAGTTTTAAAATATTTATTCTCATAAAGGAATCTGAATCTAAGACAATAACATTGGGTGTAGTTCTTGTCATCATATGATACATAAATATCTTATTCCTCGGTGAGGGGAATGTAGTCGTAGATGCCCTGAGCAGGAAGATGGCGTCTTTGACTCCACTGTTCATAGAGTGAGAGAGCTTAGAGTATGTCTACTTTTGATTTTAGACACTCTGTGGACTATAACTTTAGATTATTAGATCTTTGGAGGTACATCCTACATTGTTGGAGCATAGATCGAGACAGTGAGAGGATCTTGAGTTAGTGGATATTTTGATAAACTTGATAGAGGAGAGACCTCTAGACCAAGGCAGTTAGTGCCCAACTATAACCTTGATATATCCTATAGCGGATTACTACTACTATGCTTTTCCAAAATAGATTGTAATATAGCCCTCCCGCTTGAAGCCCTGCTATATCCCGATATAACCCGTTATTTCTACAATATTATGCTATTCTTGCTATATCTTTGATGAAGGAACGAAATAAAAAATGTCATTTATACATTATAAAAACTATGAAATTAGATATTATAATTGAAATTTTCAACACATATTTTTAGAAACAAAAATACTATAATATTTTATTAAATTAAATAGTATTTTATGTTTATTTACAGATATTCACACATATTTTTATTTAAAATGAAATATGCACTAGTTATAGTTAAATTGAGTGTTAATTTTGCATTAAATTATCGTATACATATTCGTAAAACCGCTAAGAATCGGTTATATCTGTTATTTTTAATTCATTCGGTATATCCTACTATTTACAAGCTTTATCCCCTCTATGACTTTTTGGACCTCCATCGCATTGAAACAACCGCGCGCTTTAACTGCACAGCTCTAGACATCTCCATCATTATTCTGTGGATAGTAGTTGATGAATGCATAAAGATGGAAGGTATGTCCCTGCACTGGTGCTTTGGTGAGTGTGGTATTTGTTGAGGCACACCATTCGAGGATGACCATCCATCCTGGCAGTGATAAAATGCATAGGGAGATAAAGAGAGCTTTCTACTAGATTGGCATGAAGAAAGATGTCATCGAAATTGTGGCAAAGCGCATGGTCTATTAGAGAGTGAAAGGGGAGCCACAAATACCAGGTGGATTAGTGTAGCACTTAGACGTGCCACTATGGAAGTGGCAGAACATATCCATGGATTTCATTGATAGGTTGCCTAGATCGAGGAAAGGAAACACCAGTATTCAGAAGATAGTAGACTGATTGATGAAGATCTCCCACTCATTCTGGTCAAGAGCAAGAGGACGGCTCCTAGATTGACTTCTATGTATATTAGAGAGATCATTAGACTCCATGGAATTCCTACCATCATCCTGAGCGATAAAGATCCTATCTTTACTAGTGAGTTTTGGAACAGTCTGTAAGAAGCATTAGGGACACAACTTATCACCCTCAAACTAATGGACAAACTGATAGGGTGAACAAGATTCTTGAGGATTTGTTGAGGCTATTTATCCTAGACTTCATAGGGACATAGGAGAAGCATCTACGTTTAGTAGAATTAGCGTGTAATAATAGTTTCTAGGAAAGCATTGGTATGGATCCCTTCCAGCATTGTATGGAGGACCTTGCAGATCTTCATCATGTTGGAGTGAGGTGGCTGATGGTTTGTTGCTTAGGCCAGACATGGTGAGAGACTTCTAAGAAAATCGACCTGATAAGGAAGAAAGAAAGTATCCCAAGACTGGCAGAGGACAGATTTAGAGTTTGAGGTCAGGATCAAGTTTTTTTGTGAAGGTATAATCACTTATAAATGTGATGAGGTTTGGTTCAGTAGTGTAACGACCCGGAAAATCTGAACCAATTTAATTTTATTTTTATTGGCTAATTTGGTGAAATTAAAATATTTGAAATAAATATTTTAAATAATAACGACGAAAAGTAAGTTTGAATCAACGTTTGAAAATAAATATAATTAATTCTAATTATAAACAAGGCCTGAAATGGCGCGGTAGTTTCAAAATTTGAATTCAAACTTTGACTGACTGTACTGGGTGCAAAACAAAACAGATTTGAGTGAAACCAAAAATATTTAAATCTGTTAGTGAATATCTTTCTAACGAATCTGAAAAATCGAAGTTTCATAGCGAGTAGCAAAAGTTACGGCCAAATGAATTTTCAGAAAGGTCGCTATAGAGTTTATATAGCCCGTGAAAATGGCCATTTTGCAAACAACCTCAGAATTTGACGAAACCACTTTTGTTGGATCCGGGATGTCAAATTATTCCTAGGTTTCAAATTTCATAATTTTTGAAGTTAGTATGTCGGCGTGGCAAAGGAAATTGTGTTTGGTCGATTTCTGTTAAATTGGATCGACCAGAAAAGGGCCATTTTTCAAACGGTCTCAAAATTCGACGAAAATTGTTTTGTTGGGACCATATCGTCAAAACATAGCTAGATTTATTTTTCGGGAATTTTTAGAATCAGTATGTGGCCCCGGCAAATTGAAATGTACGTTCAAATCGAATATTGAATGTTTTATATTTTAATTTGAAGAAAAACTAGTCGAAACAGTCGAATGGGGCTTCAAAACATAGCCCATTGTGTCAGGGATGGGGGTATTTGGCTAGGGGCGACAGTCGTTGGGTTTGAATTGGTGTCTGTGTGGAGAAATACTATTTTAAAATTTAATAAAATCATCGGCCAATCAGATTTCTCCTTCATAAAAAATATATCAGAACCCCCCCTCCCCCTGGTAAAACGATCTCGACGGCGGAAAGGACCTCCCCACTTCGTGACCAAATCGCTGCCGCCACGTCCATCTTTAGCCCCCTCTCCAGTTGAGTCTTTTGTTCGCCTCACTCCCCTCTTCAAATCAAGACAAGCCACATCACCTGTAGTCGCTCCATCGATGAGCACGAGCCCTCCGAACTTGCGACCTTCACAGCGCTGCCACCATCGCCAGAGGCAATCGAATCCGACCCAACCACCAGGCATCGCTGCGCCTCTCCGAGCTCCAGAGGGTGGCGAAAACTGATCGTCGCATCGTGCTTCCAATTGGGAGAATTCGCGAACCCTAGGTTCGAACCAACGTTTAAGGTATACGGCTATTTTTATTTTAACTATATTATATCACTTTAAAACGCTACGGTTTTTGATTTCACTGTAAAAATCATGTCTTTTTCGTTTGTTGACGAAATTCAGTGAAACAAGAGATAGTGGACTGGTGTGGACGTCTTCTACATTCTAGAAGAGACCGCATATTTTTCTAAGCCTTCTGCTATTTTTGGTGGAGTGCAAACAATTGTGAGATTTCTAAATTATAAACGATATGGAAAACGACGATGTATAAATTATATAGTTGATGTATGAGTTTTATAAGCGTTGCACCTCTTGTATAAGCGTTGTATAAGTTGTACGTTCGATATATAAGTTATATATGCGTTGTAAAAATTATATATGTGTCGAAATAGAAGTGAAATGCTTGTATAAATATATATATATATATATATATATATACGCCCCTCGTCCACAAAACATGAACGATATTTATTGGTTGTGAGTGGTGTGAAAATTGGTTGGTAGCGAATGGTTGATTTGAATTGTTTGTGGTCAAAATTGATTGATTATGGTTGAAAAATACCCGTTTGTGGTTGAGAATTATTTGGTTGAAACCATATAGGATTAGTTTGTGGAAATGAAAAAAATATACATGTCGCCTGCGTGCGAACTAGACGCATGAAATCCCCATTGTCAAAAGCTGCGAGGCTTTAAGGTAGAGCGAGGAGCCGTACTAGGGACGACCCCGGTTTTAACTACCCTGCCGTTATGCTACCGAAATTTTGAATAATATTCATGTGTTAGAATTATTTTCATGTGTTGAAACTATATTCGTGTGTTGAATAGAAATTCATGTGTCGAATGACATTCGTGTTTTGAAATAAATTGTTTTATAATAAAAATCATATTTTTATCATCTATATCAACTACATAAAATAGTCGTGTTTTGAAATAAATTGTTTTGCAATAAACATCACACTTTTATTGTATATATATAAACTATAGAAAACATTCATGTGTTGAATAGAAATTCATTCGTCGAATAGAAATTCATGTGTTGAATGGTAGTCGTGTTTTGAAATAAATTGTTTTGCAACAAAAATCACATTTTTATTGTATATATATGAACTATAGAAAACATTCATGTGTTGAATAGAAATTCATTCGTTGAATAGAAATTCATGTGTTGAATGGTATTCGTGTTTTAAATAAATTGTTTTAAATATAAAAATCACCTTTTTATTGTGTATATATAAACTATAGAAAACCTTCATGTGTTGAATAGAAATTCATTCGTTGAATAGAAATTCATGTGTTGAATGGTATTCATGTTTTGAAATAAATTGTTTTATAATAAAAATCATATTTTTATCATCTATATCAACTATATAAAATAGTCGTGTTTTGAAATAAATTGTTTTGCAATAAAACTCACATTTTTATTGTATATATATAAACTATAGAAAACATTCATGTGTTGAATAGAAATTCATTCGTTGAATAGAAATTCATGTGTTGAATGGTATTCGTGTTTTAAATAAATTGTTTTAAATCTAAAAATCACCTTTTTATTATGTATATATAAACTATAGAAAACCTTCATTTGTTGAATAGAAATTCATTCGTTGAATAGGAATTCATGTGTTGAATGGTATTCGTGTTTTGAAATAAATAGTTTTATAATAAAAATCATATTTTTATGATCTGTATAAACTATATAAAATAGTCGAGTTTTGAAATAAATCGTTTTACAATAAAAATCACATTTTTATCATATACATGAATTGTTAAAAATAGAGAAGTGTTGAAATAAATGTCGGTTGGATAAAAATATCATTTTTATCAAAGGTATGAAAAGAATATGGTTTTGAAATCGGAGAATAGATTATATTTGTATATATATATATAATTTAAATGAATCGAATAACGAAGCTACAGTTCGTGTTTTGAAACCGTGATTTCAAACGATTAGTGCGGGAGATCCGACCATCGGATTTTCTCGAAACCGAAACCGTTGGGTTCGCTTTGGAAATATCTTTCTAATGACACCAACTTTGTAAAGATCCAACGGTTGGATTGTCTAGAATGTTTAATTCAAATCTAAAGGAAAACAGCGCCAGAATCGATTATATTAATATATATAAATATAATTAAATTAAATCGAATAATGACGCTGCAGTTCGTATTTTGAAATCGAAACTTCAAACGATTATACCGGGAGATCCGACCGTCGGATTTTCCCAAAACTGGAACCGTTGGATTTGTTTTGAAAAGATCTTTCTAATGATATAAATTTTGTGTGGATCCAATGGTTAGATTTTCAGATATGTGTAAATTAAATCTGAAGAAAAACAGCGCCATGGCCGCGTTATGGCCTGAAGCGTCGTTTGAATAAATTGGCTATTTTTAAATAAATAAAAATAGCGATAAATCATTATAAAATATTATAAACGATATGGAACATGAAATTTAGAAACAAACTGAAGGTTAGCTAAGTCGAATGGTTTCCTGGGTTTTGATCTGATGTTGGTTTCGGCCTTCAGGGTTAATATTTAGGGAATCATTTTCTTACTAATTTACGGTTAGTGACTAATGAAATGGAATAAGGCGTATGTCGTGTTTGTGTATCACTTATTAATTATATACGCGAGTTGCTCAAGAAAGATCGGGTTTATCCCATTCTGAATAACTGAATCGACGATAAGAAATCGAAGATGAAGATGGTGGTCGAAGACCGGAGATCTTCACCTCGTTTGGATAGTAACTGATGTTCTGATTGGGAAGCATCCCGAAATATGGATAATGAGTGGTGATCATCCAGACGTACGTGGAAATCGATGGGTATGCGAGGTATATAGTGCCTTCAGTTTCGTTCAGACCCAGAGAACGGACTTGCAAATGGACTGTATGTCTGATATTGGAATTCATTCTGTGTGATTGATAGCCATCAGTTGCATGGTGTGAATTGCCTGTGTGGCATGCTAAGATGCAGTGATCAAGGCTTCTGTTGAAAAGCAAAGTCTTGCGGTTGATGATCAAAGCAACACCTGTGTGGCGTAGCTTTGTGTATAACGTAAATTCGCGAGCCTCACACCCCGGTATGAACCAGAAACGGGAAAGGACCTCAGGGAGGGCATGCGTTTCCTTCTAGCTAGAGGTGGTGTCAGTGCTTAAACTGGCTGACATTTATATTATTTTCACCTGTGTGGTTGTTGCTGTTGCGAGGCGCCTCGGATATATCGGTGACTATGTGAAGCCGATGTAGTCATTCGTTGGCTCATCAACGCCCCAAAGGGCGGGGAAACGTAGTGTTCAGGAATTTTAATCCACATCGGTGGACCGGCCCTGTCGCTCCTAGGGTCACTCGAGCTTTGATCCTAAGACTCGGGCTAGACAGACTCGAATTTGGTAAGGACTATCTTTTGCCTTGGTTCATGACGGAAATCCAATTTCCAAATGCATGACTGTGCGGTTTTGATTGTATGTGTGTGTATATATATATATATATATATATATGGCGACATGATATATGGTACCCATGTCATCTATGATTGATAGTTATGATTAAAATTGTTTTTGAAACCTATAAACACTAGTAATAATATCAAATGCTTTTGTTTTATTCGTATCAAGCATATTTTGGCCATTATAAGGTAAAACTCTATCCTCCGGTTTGCATTGCATTGTGTGATGGGAACTGAGTCTTATAATGGATTCATTTTTATAAAAAGCATTGCGATGTTTTAAAGATTTACTTGTTTTAAAGCACTGGCAATCCAATGGAGTAAACCCGTTCCGCGAAAGTGGCGTGGTCCTGTGATTAGCCAAATTATATAATGTGTTAAGTAGATTTCTCATACCAGTCCCATGACTGACTCGTAGTTTGTTTCACTTGCAAACTCGGGTGCCCCTTTTTCTACACGGGCAGCCTTGTATTCAGGTTTTTAGCAAGCTCTTTCTGGATAGATGGAGCTGAAGATGGATTCTATCATTTATCTCTTTTTATATTGTTCAGCTCCTTTTGTACATGTTATGTTTGTTTCCGCTGTAGACATTTATGTACAGCTGAACAGTATTTGTACTAAGTATGATCCTGTATACTGTGTAACTCTGATGATCTCGTTTATCCAGTGTATTATTTGTTCATTATCTGGTGTATTTATTTATTTCTGTTCTGCTATTATCTGTTTATGTGTTATATTCCAAAGATTACCCTTAACACCATCGTACGGGGTTTTGGGGTCGTCACAACGTGGTATCAGAGCTTTGGTTAAGCTTAGTGCTGGAATATAACATATTAACGAACTCGTCAGAAATAGAACCAGTAGTGTTCTAGGATGGGTAACTCATTACAGATAGGATCAGTAATATCCTAGTATGAGTATAGCAGAATGAAATTACACCCCGATAGACACATTTACATTTGAAGTATATGTTTCTATGTTTTAAAATATCTTTTCTGCGACCTGACACTTGATCTGCTGTTTGCAGAAGTACTAGAAAATGAGTTTCAGAAACAGAAGAAATGCAGAACCAGATCTAGAGGCTCTATTTAAGAGATATCGAAATCTGGGTGGAGCACAATTCTCGGGCAATGAATCGATTATTCAAACCCAAGCTTGGATGAGTTCTGCCGAAAGAAGTTTTGAGCGTTTCCAGCTGAGAGATGATCAGAAAAGATTAGTAGCATCTTGGGCGCTCAAAGAAGAAGCTTTATTCTGGTGGGAAACAATCATCAAAGATTATCCAGAAGGGGATATCACCTGGGATAGATTCAAAGAGATTTTCCTAGAAAGATTTACTCCTCCTGAAGCGACTGAGCGATTATGTGATGAATTCTCTTATC
This sequence comes from Allium sativum, assembly GCA_030737875.1. Lineage (NCBI taxonomy): Eukaryota > Viridiplantae > Streptophyta > Magnoliopsida > Asparagales > Amaryllidaceae > Allium > Allium sativum. The sequence goes on from JASFAX010001868.1 coordinate 30,254, forward strand.
TGATACAAGGAGATATGACCATTCCGGAATATCATAAGAAATTCAACGAACTTTCTCACTTTGCTCCTCATCTAATTCAAAATACGAAGAGAAAGAATCTGAGATTTATTAATGGGCTTCAAAGGAAATACCAGAATAAAGTAATGGGGCATATGAAGCTTCCTTTTTCAGAAATGATATACATGGCTTATCAGTATGAAGATCTCCATAAGAAAGTTATGTTGCGCGACGAAGAGGAAGTCAGTTCGAGTAACAAAGTGGAGTCTGAGACTGATGGTCCTGAGGCCAGTACGATGTCTGAGGCCAGTAAGAAGCCCAGTGGCAAGAGGAAAGGGTTAAATCTGAGAAAGAACACATAATGACGGCCACATGCTCTAACTGCAAGAAACAAGGGCATTTGACCAGGAATTGTAAATCCTCGAAGAAACGAAAGAAGGATGAATCTAAATCCGGTAAGAAGTTTCAAGAGAATAGAAAGTGCAGTCAATGCCATCAGACCGGTCATCTTTCAAAGGCCTTCCCGCTATTCAGAAAACCTGAAGTGTACATGTAAATGAAGTGGCAGAAGTGCTTGCATCTTCGTCTGCTCAGGAAAGGCTGATGTTTGGAAGGCACGCTTAATGTCAAAAATATTCCAGTTAAAGTACTGTTTGATACAGGCGCGTTGCAAAGCTTTATTGCAAAGAATGCAGTTAAGAAGCTGGATTTGAATTTGAAAAGGCTCAAAGAACCCATCACTGTCCATAATCCGGTTGGGAGTTCCCTCGATCTTAGTTGGGTTTGTGCGATACCTGTCTCTTTTTCCTGTTATAAGTTCCCTACCATCTCTATCGTTATGAATTTTACTGAATTCGATCGTATTTTGGGATTGGATTGGTTAACCAAATATGAGGCAGAGGTTAGATGCACCGAGAGAGTTGTTAAGGCGAAGGCCCAATCAGGGAATTATATAACCATACCTGCGAAGGTCCGAATTCAAATAGAAAGGACTTCTGGCAGCTTTGGATGTTTCTCCTGCTCAAATAGAAAATATCCCTATAGTCACAGAGAATATTCCTAACCTCATAAAAGATATTTCTGTCATCAAGAATTATGCGGATGCGTTCGAAGAAGCTGTCAGCTTACCTCCGCAGAGAGAAATTGATTTCAAAATTGCTTTAATCCCAAATGCAAGGCCAGTAGTGCACGCTATTCGGAGAATGACTCTAAAGGAGAAAGAAGAACTAGACAATCAAACTCGACAGCTTGTATGGAAGGGTCTGATCAGGCCTAGTTTCTCTGATTGGGGAGCAGCAGTGGTGTTTGTCCCAAAGTCTGACGGTACTCTGCGACTATGTGTGGATTATCGTGACTTGAATAAGCAGACAATAAAGAATAAATATCCATTGCCGCGAATTGATGATTTATTGGATCGTCTGAATGGTGCACAAGTATTTTTCAAGGATGGACCTAGCTACAGGTTTCCATCAGCTTCGTATTGCCGAAGAGTGTTCCTATGACAGCATTCAGAGGTCCAGACTTATTCTATGAGTGGTTAATAATGTCGTTCGGCTTATGTAACGCTCCATCTTACTTCGTCGATTAATGAATCGAGTGTTCAGAGGAGTCTTGAATAAGTTTGTTTTGGTTTTTATTGATGATATTCTAATCTTCTCTAAGTCAAAAGCCGAACATGAAAAACATTTGGAACAAGTGTTAGAAATTCTAAGAAGGAATGTATTGAAAGCTAAACTGTCCAAATGTATATTCTAGCAAGATGAAGTAAAGTTTCTTGGCCATGTCGTATCAAAAGAAGGAATTGCTGTGGATCCAAGTAAAATCACTGTTATTCAAAATTGGAAACAGCCTAGTACTCCTACAGAAGTTCGCAGTTTTCTTGGATTGGCTAGTTATTACCGGAAGTTCGTTAAAGATTTTTCGAAGATATCTAGTCACTTAACGAATCTTACAAAGAAGCACTCAAAATTCAAGTGGACTCCAGAATGTGAGTAGGCTTTTGAGGAGCTAAAGTGAAGATTAACAACGGCTCCAGTGTTAACGATAATAGATGGCAATCAGGACTTGAAAGTCTGGACAGATGCCTCTAGAGAAGGCCTTGGTGCAGTATTAATGCAAAGAGGTCAAGTGGTTGCTTATGCTAGCCGTCAGCTGAAGCCACATGAAAAGAACTACATCACTCATGATCTTGAGTTGTTAGCTATAGTATTTGCTTTGAAAATCTGGGAGACACTATCTTCTGGGTGAGAAGTTCGAACTGTTTACAGATCACCAGTCCTTAAAGTATCTGTTCACCCAGAAAGATTTGAATCTGAGGCAGCAACGTTGGCTAGAGTTCCTTGCAACATACAATTTTGATATTGTATACACTCCAGGGAAAGCCAATGTCGTGGCCGATGCGTTAAGCCGAAAGAATGTAATGATCGCCGGTTTTATTATCACGACTTCATTGATAGATAAAATATCTGCTCTTTAGAAGGATGATATCTTCATTCAGAAGATCAGAGAGATAATTCAGAAGGCGAACCCTCGAGTTTTCAGGTTGATAATGATGGGATTCTAAGGCTAAAAGGTCGAATCTGTGTTCCTAACATTTCTGAGCTCCGAAAGGAAGTGCTGGATGAATGCCACAAGTCAGAACTTAGTATCCATCTAGGAGTAAGCAAAATGTATAATGACATCAAACGCACTTTCTGGTGGAGGTCGATGAAGAGAGACATTTCTTTATATGTTAACCGATGCCCTACTTGCCAACTACTCAAAAGCGACCAACAGAAACTTGCTGCATTGTTGCAATCGCTGGACGTTCCGGGTTGGAAGTGGGAACATATTTCCATGGACTTCATAGATGGTTTGCCCAGAACCAGAAAAGGAAATGACAGTATTTGGGTGATCGTAGATCGCTTCAAGAAGACCGCCCATTTCATACCTGTCAGATCAAACAAAACTGCTCAGAGTCTGGCGCAGATATATTTCAAGGAAATTGTTAGGCTACACGGAGTGCCGATCAGTATAGTTAGTGATAGAGATCCAATATTTACTAGCAAATTCTGGGAGGCATTTCAAGTAGAACTGGGAACGAAGCTGAACTTGAGCATCGCTTATCATCCTCAGACAGATGGTCAGACTGAGAGGGTGAATCGTATACTAGAAGATTTATTGTGGGCTTGTATTCTAGATTTTGTGGATCATGGGAAGACCATTTACATTTGGCTGAGTTCTCATACAACAACAGCTACCAAGCGAGCCTAACGATGTCACCATTCGAAGCATTGTATGGTAGACCGTGTCGATCTCCTTCTTGTTGGGTCGAACCTGGTAATAGGCTTGTATTGGGACCTGATATGATCCGCGAAGCTGCCGACAAAGTCGATTTCGTTAAGAAACGATTACTCGTCGCTCAAAGCCGACAGAAGAGCTATGCCGATAAGAGAAGAAGAGATATATCATTTGTTGTTGGCGACTATGTATATTTGAAAGTATCGCCGATGAGAGGAGTTATCCGGTTCGTAAAACTGGGAAATTGGCGCCCAAATTCATTGGTCCGTTTCCTATTCTTGAACGGATTGGAACTCTCGCTTATAGGGTTCAATTGCCTGATTGGTTGCCTGGAGTGCATGATGTATTTCACATATCTCAATTTCGAAAGCACGTTCATGACCCAGACTTGATCGTGGAAGAAGCAGCGCAACAGGATATAGAAATTACTCAAGAATTGGATGTGAGAAGAGAGCCACTAAAAATCATTGGCAAAGAAACCAAAGAACTGAGGAACAAGAAAGTTCACTCAGTCAAAGTGCAATGGAGTGGAGATCCGCGAGATTGTACTTGGAAAACTGAGGAGAGCATTCAGAAAGCCTATCCTAAGTGTCAATTGGATATCTCTGATTGACTTTGGTGAAAGGTACATTTACCATACTTTGCATTACCATTTAGTTCTCTACTTTGTTGTTATTTTCTTTCCATGGATGTGCACTTTTAATTCTATAGTCTGATTAATTTAAAAAGAGTGTATGAATTAATTTGTATGATTTTTGAAAAGTTAAAAACAAATTGTTTGTTGTTTGTGTTGTGTGATAGTAGATTTGATTAATTAAATTTTTAGAACGATAGTTAATTTGATCAATAAGAGAATGAATGGTAGAATTTATTCGATTAAATCACACATTGAACTGATTTAAAAATAGATAGAAATATATGCTTGTGCATTATATATGTTTGAACAGGAAAAAGGATTAGCTGTTGAGTAAAGAAATTATTTGCGTGCCCGACAAATAGGTAAACCTTAATGAGTTGGATGCGAAATATTATTATATCAACTCCTGTGAATGCCATTGGATGCGGAGTGTTGGTCATTCCGTGTGTAATAATAAACGCGCCATAGTATAGTAACAATAAATTTTGAACTACGCTACATGGCATACTTCTTGAAGATAGGCATACTTCATCATATACCACATAAGCAGTTGGAGCTTGTGTGACGAGGTGGAAGATTTACAATACGAGCGAGTGGCTTGTATGGCGATGACTATATTTATAGGTTGAACTGATGACTGATATGGACCATATAAAATTGTAACGGTAAATTGCCAGATTAATAAAAACCCCACACGGGTCTGGAGTTGACAATAATCACGTCTCTCTAGTTATTATATACGGCACATGGATATTTATTTCCCACACGGGACGAGGTGACGTGAATTTATTCTCTGGAGCAATTAAAAATACACACTCCCTCAGGCTTGGACAGGGTGACGAGAATTTATTCTCTGGAGTTATTATCTATACACACTCCCCTGTAAACACCAGATATATCACTATAAATATCTGTATGCTTTATAGGATTTATTGGGTACCTAATACGGCCCAAAAAATATTTCCAAACCCCTCCCCGTACAAAGGAGGTTATGGCGAAATTTTTTGAAAATTCGGGGTGTTAGCCAAAATTTTTGAAGAATTTGAAAATTCTCAGAAACTGAAAAGTTGAGAATGGAAGCCAGATCGGAAGTAGAGTTGATTAATCAAACCACTTTCGACTTTGTTCCTTTTCGGGGACGAAAAGTTTTAAGTGGAGGAGATTGTAACGACCTAGAAAATCTGAACCAATTTAAAAAAAAAATATTGGCTAATTTGGTGAAATTAAAATATTTAAAATAAATATTTTAAATAATAACGACGAAAAGTAAGTTTGATTCGACGTTTGAAAATAAATATAATTAATTCTAATTATAAACAAGGCCTGAAATGGCGCGGTAGTTTCAAAATTTAAATTCAAATTTTGACTGAGTGTACCGGGTGCAAAACAAAACTGATTTGAGTGAAACCAAAAATATTTAAATCTGTTAGTGAATATCTTTCTAATAATCTGAAAAATCGAAGTTTTGTAACGACCCGTATTCTACACACCATAGGATCGTAGAATATTTATTTCTTTCCCATGTGAAGTCGTATGGTCATGTAACTTTGGGAAACATCTATTAGAGTCATTTCCCATGCTTATGATTTTTGTCGATTTTTAAATGACCATTTTGCCCCTAGTTGGTACTGTTTTGGCCATAACTTTTGATTGGAAAGGATTTTTGACCTGAAACCACTTCCATTTGATTCGTTTGATAGTTTCTCTTTCCGTAGAGTGGTCATAATAGCCAAACGGACTTACCGTTTGGGAGATATGGCTGAAACAAGGTTTGGAGGGTGAAAAACTGCTTAACCGGGCCAAATCGGGTGATTAGTGAGTAGGCCCATAACCCATTTCGGGATTAGGGTTATGGGAGGGCTGAAATGAGATGGAGAATCATTCCATTTCAGTTTTCTAGCCTCCACTTATCACCAAGGATCCCTAAAAATGGCCTCCAACCTCTAAATCACCTCCAAATCATCTTTTGGTCAAGGATTAAGCTTAGCAACCCCTAATCAAGGAAGATCTTCACCAAAGCAACATAGGAGCTGCTGTTTGGCATTGAAATTCACATCAAATCAGAGAACTATTTCAGATCTTAGTTTATTTGTGGCTAAGGTGAGTGATTTGCATAGTTTTACACTAATTATGGCTAATTAGGGGTGATTAGTGCTAATTAGCGAATTTAAGTATGATAAAATTCGGGAAAAATGTTCATAAATTCTTAAATGATGTTTTAGACCTCTGATATGAATTTGGGTTAATTTGGTTAAGTTTTGCTAATCCTATCATTAGTTTCACCTAAACATGCTTAAGGGGAAATATGGGATTTTGGGTATGTTTGATCCATTTTAACCTATGATATGGATGTGAATGATGTTTGTGGTTGATTATGCATGTTGCTATGACTGTATGAAATGCTTTGTGATTGATTTCAATAGTTAGGATGGTCGAAAACGTCGTCGAATGGCGTAAACACTTGCTGGAACAGTTTCAGAAAACAGTGCAGAGTTCGGATCGGATCGGATAAGGGGGCTCGGATCGGATATGTAGAACTGAGCAAAGAATCCGATCGGATCGGAACCCAACACTTGGGAAAAGTGGCAAAATGGAAGGCCACGCTAGCTAAACTGGGATCGGATCGGATAGAGGAAGACGGATCGGATCGAAGGGGACGGATCGGATCTGAAACACAAAGGCGAATCAGAGCAGGAGCACAAAAGCGGATCGGATAGGAGCATATGAAGGGGAGCATGAAGACGGATCGAAAGCACGAACCAAGAAGGACCCGACCCGACCCGAAAGGAAGCACCGACCCGACCCGAAGAAGAAGAAGCAGCTGACTCGAACTCAGAGGAACGCCGACCCGAACCGCATCAGAAGGGGGACCCGACCCGAACGGACAAAGAACACCGACCCGAACCGATGACCTGAGGAAGAACCCGACCCGACCCAGTATTGACCAATAACCCGAGATGCAAAGGTAGTCCAATAGGGGAAGTTAGAGCTCAGGATCCCGGAACCAGTTGGGAACCAACGAGTTCACTTCATGGTTGGACTTTGCTGCGGGACGTGTGCTAAGGAGTTGTCGATGTTCATAACTTCGATTCACCACTAAAAGGAATGATGGGCTACTTATCAGTGCAGTAGGGTCATTACGACCTGAGGGGCAAGGTGATGGTAGCAAGACTACGTTATCAGTGCAGTAGGGTCATTATGGCCTGAGGGGCAAGGTGATGCGTAGTAAGACTATGAGCCAGCGCAGATGGGGTGAATAACTCCATGGGGCAAGTGGACATAGCGAGGAATTTATGGCTATGTTATCAGTGCAATGAAGCCATTTATGACTTCATGGGGCAAAGTGATCATAGCAAGGTATGTGGGTGATCGAAGTGGTGAATATCGTATGCTTTACGCACTGAGTGAGAGATGTGAGGATGGATGCTATGTTTGATTGTTTGCCATCCCTATGACATGCACACCTCCCCCACCTCCGTATCTTTACACTGTTTGATATGATACCTTAGAGTGTTGTACAGTATGTAGTGCTAACTCTTTGGTTGCAGGTCCAGGTTCAGGTATGTTTTAGTCTACCTGTTATTGTTCACTTTAGATGCTTATCGCTCATACCAGGCTTTATGTCTGACCCAGAGTTTTATGTCTCCTCTTATTACTCTGGGTGCTCACACGAGCAGACTAGAGACAGGTTAGCTGGTGATGTGCAAGTAGCTGATTCGGAGGCGGGCAGGAGGCTTCCACGTATTATATATATATACACATTCTCCCTGTGTCGTTGGTGGTCGCTACTTGGGCATTAGTAGTGTACCTCATTTATCTTACTTTTGCTTGAGACAGTTTGAAAGTTGTAATAAGCTGTATTTTGGATTTCCGCTGCTATGATGTTTAGTTCTGATTTTCAGCTTATGCACTGTCTCTCCTGTTTTATGTCAAGTATGTTATTATTAAATTTTGTTCTATGCGCTGTGAGACATTCTACAGGTTCTTTGTATGATCATTTCCTTCTTCCTTGTCCTTCTGGCGAACCGTTCTGTGCTAACTGGACATGTGTACAGCGCACCTTTGGAGTAAATGTCGGTTGGTGCGGGGCGGGCCGTCACAAGTTTCATAGCAGGAAGCAAAATTTATGGCCAAATGAATTTTCAGACAGGTCGCTATAGAGTTTATATAGCCCGTGAAAATGGCCATTTTGCAAACGACCTCAGAATTCGACGAAACCACTTTTGTTGGATCCGAGATGTCAAATTATTGCTAGGTTTCAAATTTCATAATTTTTGAAGTTAGTATGTGGGCGTGGCAAAGGAAATTGTGTTTGGTCGATTTCTGTTAAATTGGATCGACCAAAAAAGGGCCATTTTTCAAACGGTCTCAGAATTCGACGAAACTAGTTTTGTTGGGACAGTATCGTCAAAACATAGCTAGATTTATTTTTCGGGAATTTTTAGAATCAGTATGTGGCCCCGGCAAATTGAAATGTACGTTCAAATCGAATATTGAGTGTTTTATATTTTAATTTGAAGAAAAACTAGTTGAAACAGTCGAATGGGCTTTCGAAACATATCCCATTGTGTCCGGGATGGGGGTATTTAGTTAGGGGCGACAGTCATTGGGTTTGAATTGGTGTCCGTGCGGAGAAACACTATTTTAAAATTTAATAAAATCATCGGCCAATCAGATTTCTCCTTCATAATAAAAAATATATATCAGAAACCCCACCCCCCCCCCCACCCCCCCCCCCCCGTAAAACGATCTCGACGGCGGAAAGGACCTCCCCACTTCTCGACCAAATCGCCGCCGCCACGTCCATCTTTAGCCCCCTCTCCAGTTGAGTCTTTTGTTCGCCTCACTTCCCTCTTCAAATCAAGACAAGCCACGTCACCTATAGTCGCTCCATCGACAAGCATGAGCCCTCCGAACTAGCGACCTTCACAGCGCCGCCCCCATCGCCCGAGGAGATCGAATCCGACCCAACCACCAGGCATCGCTGTGCCTCTCCGAGCTCCAGAGGGTGGCGCCAACTGATCGTCGCATCGTGCTTCAGATTGGGAGAATTCGCGAACCCTAGGTTCGAACCAACGTTGAAGGTATACGGCTATTTTTTTTTTTAACTATATTATAGCACTTTAAAGCGCTACGGTTTTTGATTTCACTGTAAAAATCATATCTTTTTCGTTTGTTGACGAAATTCAGTGAAACAAGAGATAGTGGACTCGTGTGGACGTCTTCTACATTCTAGAAGAGACCGCATATTTTTCTGAGCCTTCTGCTATTTATGGTGGAGTGGAACCCAATGTGAGATTTCTAAATTATAAACGATATGGAAAACGACGATGTATAAATTATATAGTCGATGTATGAGTTATATAAGCGTTGTACACCTCTTGTATAAGCGTTGTATAAGTTGTACGTTCGATATATAAGTTATATATGCGTTGTAAAAATTATATATGTGTTAAAATAGAAGTGAAATGCTTATATAAATATATATATATATATACGCCCCTCGTCCACAAATCATGGACGATATTTATTGGTTGTGATTGGTGTGAAAATTGGTTGGTAGCGAATGGTTGATTTGAATTGTTTGTGGTTGAAATTGATTGATTGTGGTTGAAAAATACCCGTTTGTGGTTGAGAATTATTTGGTTGAAACCACATTGGATTAGTTTGTGGAAATGAAAAAAATATACATGCCGCCTGCGTGCGAACTAGATGCATGGAATCCCCATTGTCAAAAGCTGAGAGGCTTTAAGGTAGAGCGAGGAGCCGTACTAGGGACGGCCCCGGTTTTAACTACCCTGCCGTTATGCTGCCGAAATTTTGAATAATATTCATGTGTTAGAATTATTTTCATGTGTTGAAACTATATTCGTGTATTGAATAGAAATTCATGTGTTGAATGGTATTCGTGTTTAGAAATAAATTGTTTTATGATAAAAATCATATTTTTATCATCTGTATCAACTATATAAATTAGTCGTGTTTTGAAATAAATTGTTTTGCAATAAAAATCACATTTTTATTGTATATATATAAACTATAGAAAACATTAATGTGTTGAATAGAAATTCATTCGTTGAATAGAAGTTCATGTATTGAATGGTAGTCGTGTTTTGAAATAAATTGTTTTGCAATAAAAATCACATTTTTATTGTATATATATAAACTATAGAAAACATTCATGTGTTGAATAGAAATTCATTCGTTGAATAGAAATTCATGTGTTGAATGGTATTCGTGTTTTAAATAAATTGTTTTAAATATAAAAATCACCTTTTTATTGTGTATATATAAACTATAGAAAACCTTCATGTGTTGAATAGAAATTCATTCGTTGAATAGAAATTCATGTGTTGAATGGTATTCGTGGTTTGAAATAAATTGTTTTATAATAAAAATCATATTTTTATCATCTATATCAACTATATAAAATAGTCGTGTTTTGAAATAAATTGTTTTGCAATAAAACTCACATTTTTATTGTATATATATATATATATATATATATATATATATATAAACTATAGAAAACATTCATGTGTTGAATAGAAATTCATTCGTTGAATAGAAATTCATGTGTTGAATGGTATTCGTGTTTTAAATAAATTGTTTTAAATATAAAAATCACCTTTTTTACTGTGTATATATAAACTATAGAAAACCTTCATGTGTTGAATAGAAATTCATTCGTTGAATAGGAATTCATGTGTTGAATGGTATTCGTGTTTTGAAATAAATTGTTTTATAATAAAAATCATATTTTTATGATCTATATAAACTATATAAAATAGTTGAGTTTTGAAATAAATCGTTTTACAATAAAAATCACATTTTTATCATATATATGAATTGTTAAAAATAGAGAAGTGTTGAAATAAATGTCGGTTGGATAAAAATATCATTTTATCAAAGGTATGAAAAGAATATGGTTTTGAAATCGGAGAATAGATTGTATTTGTATATATATATATATATAATTTAAATGAATCGAATAACGAAGCTGTAGTTCGTGTTTTGAAACCGTGATTTCAAACGATTAGTGCGGGAGATCCGACCATCGGATTTTCTCGAAACCGAAACCGTTGGGTTCGCTTTGGAAATATCTTTCCAATGACACCAACTTTGTAAAGATCCAACGGTTGGATTGTCTAGAATGTTTAATTCAAATCTGAAGAAAAACAACGCTAGAATTGATTATATTAATATATATAAATATAATTAAATTAAATCGAATAACGATGCTGCAGTTCGTATTTTGAAATCGAAACTTCAAACGATTATACCAGGAGATCCGACCGTCGGATTTTCCCAAAACTGGAACCTTGGATTCGTTTTGAAAAGATCTTTCTAATGATATAAATTTTTTGAGGATCCAACGATTAGGTTTTCGGATATGTGTAAATCAAATCTGAAGAAAAACAGCGCCACGGCCGCGTTATGGCCTGAAGCGTCATTTGAATAAATTGGCTATTTTTAAGTAAATAAAAATAGCAATAAATCGTTATAAAATATTATAAATGATATGGAATATGGAATTTAGAAACTAACTGAAGGTTAGCTAAGTCGAATGGTTTCCTGGGTTTTGATCTGATGTTGGTTTCGGCCTTCGGGGTTAATATTTGGGGAATCGTTCCCTTACTGATTTACGGTTAGTGACTAATGAATTGGAATAAGGCGTATGTCGTGTTTGTGTAGCACTTGTTAATTATATATGTGAGTTGCTCAGAAAGACCAGGTTTATCCCATTCTGAATAACTGAATCGACGATAAGAAATTGAAGATGAAGACGGTGGTCGAAGACCAGAGATCTTCACCTCGTTTGGATGGTAACTGATGTCCTGATTAGGAGGCATCCCGAAATATGGATAATGAGTGGTGATCGTCTAGACGTACGTGGAAATCGATGGGTATGCGAGGTATATAGTGCCTCCGGTTTCGTTCAGACACAGAACGGACTTGCAAATGGACTGTGTGTCTGAAATTGGAATTCATTCTGTGTGATTGATAGCCATCAGTTGCATGGTGTGAATTGCCTATGTGGAATGCTAGGATGCAGTGATCAAGGCTTCTGTTGAAAAGTAAAGTCTTGTGGTTGATGATCAAAGCACCGCTTGTGTGGCGTAGCTTTGTGTATAACGTAAATTCGCGAGCCTCACACCCCGGTATGAACCAGAAACGGGAGAGGACCTCAGGGAGGGCATGCGTTTACTTCTAGCTAGAGGTGGTGTCAGTGCTTAAACTGGCTGACATTTATATTATTTTCACCTGTGTGGTTGTTGCTGTTGCGAGGCGCATCGGATATATCGGTGACTATGTGAAGCCGATGGAGTCATTCGTTGGCTCATTTACGTCCCAAAGGGCGGGGAAACGTAGTATTCAGGAATTTTAATCCACATCGGTGGACCGGCCCTGTTGCTCCTAGGGTCAGTCGAGCTCTGATACCAAGACTCGGGCTAGACAGTCTCGAATTCGGTAAGGACTATCTTTTGCCTTGGTTCACGATGGAAATCCAATCTCCAAATACGTGACTGTGCGGTTTTGATTGTGTGTGTATATATATATATATATATATATATATATATATATATATATGGCGACATGATATATGGTACCCATGTCGTCTATGATTGATAGTTATGATTAAAATTGTTTTTGAAACCTATAAACACTAGTAATAATATCAAATGCTTTTGTTTTATTCGTATCAAGCATATTTTGGCCATTATAAGGTAAAACTCTATCCTCCGGTTTGCGTTGCATTGTATGATGGGAACTGAGTCTTATAATGGCTTCATTTTTATAAAAAGCATTGCGATGTTTTAAAGATTTACTTGTTTTAAAGCACTGGCAATCCAATGGAGTAAACCCGTTCCGCGAAAGTGGCATGGTCCTGTGATTAGCCAAATTATATAATGTGTTAAGTAGATTTCTCATATTAGTCCCATGACTGATTCGTAGTTTGTTTCACTTGCAAACTTGGGTGCCCCTTTTTCTACATGGGCAGCCTTGTATTTAGGTTTTTAGCAGGCTCTTTCTGGATAGCTGGAGCTGAAGATGGATTCTATCATTTATCTCTTTTTATGCTGTTCCGCTCCTGTTGTACATATTATGTTTGTTTCCGCTGTAGACATTTATGTACAGCTGAACTGTATTTGTACTAAGTATGATCCTGTATGCTGTGTAACTCTGATGATCTCGTTTATCCAGTGCATTATTTGTTCATTATCTGGTGTATTTATTTATTTCTGTTCTGCTATTATCTGTTTATGTGTTATATTCCAAATATTACCCTTAACACCGTCGTACAGGGTTTTAGGGTCGTCACAGGTAGGTAAGTTAGCTCCTAAATTTATAGGACTTTTCCCCGTCGTGGATAAAGTAGAGTAGATGGCATACAGAGTTAGACTACCCAAGATACTTTTTGTAGTTCACGACGTATTTCATGTTTTACACTTGCAATGATTTTAACTATGGTAGTCGAAATCAGTCCACTAGAGGATGTGGAGATTGAGAAAGAAGCATTTGTCCTTTGCATTTGTATATGGATTCTAGACCACGAAGCGAAGAAGCTCAGAAATAAGGAAATGCGAATGGTAAAAGTTTAGTAGGAGGATGATGCGGGCAAGGCTACATGGGAAGCCAAAGATAAGATACACATTCCTTTTTGATGGTACACTTTGAATTTTTCAATCATCAGCTTTGAATATGTTATATCTATCTTTCCTATCCTTTGAATCAATAAATTTTAGGGGATAACTAGTGAATGATATGATTCTGTCTATCTTTCCTATCCTTTGAATCAATAAATTTTAGGGTATAACTAACGAATGATATGATTTAGTTGAGGCATGTCATAGAACATGCTATGTATGATATATGCAAGTAGTTGCAAGTGTTTTCAAGTGGATGCATACACACACACACACGGCACTATTAGTTGATCGACAAAATAGGGCACTACACATATTCATATGGATATCTGTACATTTTACTTTATTTTTTTGGTTGATATAGTGGATGGTTATCAAGTGACTGTTGCATATGAATGTTGTTTGAAGCACACATGTAGAAATATGTGTTGTCAATAGGATTTTTGCATATATTGCCCAAGCATAATTGCATAAAAAGGAGGTCAAATAAGCTAACAGACCGTATAACCTTTTGCATTAGTTAGGAACATATACACTACACTATTGCATAACTACATAAATTTCGTTAGAGAACTACAGATAGTGGATGTTGATGGATGGTTTTTGAGTAGATGGTTATTGGTATTTCGATGAACATACTTATCTCATTCTTTTGTCCATGGAGATTTTGGAGATGAAATCCTTTAAGGAGCAGAAAAAGTAACAACCCAAAATTTTAAGATATGGCGATTAATTACAAATTAACTAATAAAATAGTTATTTGTAAAATTATCAGAATTTGGCTACTGGACTTCCATCATTGGGTCCGCTGCAATTGTCTAGTCAAGTTACATCTTTAGTTTGTGAGAAACAAACCTAAAAACGAAGTAGTTATGACAAAATGAAACTCATAGAAAAAAAGATGAATTTTTTTTACATAGCATAGGTCTACCCAAGTAGAGGGTGGGTTGACCCACCCGGGAATTTCGGCACAAGTCATGCTCAAGTGGATGCGTGATGGCCGAAACATATTTCGTTTTTCTTGTGCTAAGTTAGCTTAATTTTATTTATTGGTTTTAAAACTTATGTTGATGGGGCAAATACCTATTGGTCGCATGACGTGGCTAGCCTGAATTAAATCTAAATATCCAATGACCTTAGATCCCTAACTTAACCTATAAATAGACCCTAGGCACCGTTCATTCTTCAAAACACAATCTCTTCCCTCTGGGTTCTCTCTTGAGATAGGCCTAACTTAATTTTTTTTAAAGGAAAAAATTACAAAAATAAATAAATAAATATACATATATACCCTTTTGGAGGCAAGATCTACAGTGGCCACGGAAGAACGCTTTGGACCACATGTGTTTTGTAATTATTTTAGATTTATGATAATTTAGGAAAATAGGGTTAGTTTTAGAGGTTTTTGTTGGTCTTCTTTACAATCTTCTTACAGTTTTTCTTAGATTGTTGTAAGTTAGTATTTTATGTAAGTATATTTCTATAAGTTATTTTCTATAGTTTTTCAGTTTTTTCTTATAGTTATATTTTATGTAAGTATTGTATGATATTCTCTTAGTTTTCTTCTCGCTCTCTGTGCTTTTAAGTTATTTTGCAGTTTCTAAACCTATTTTTGTTTTATGCCTAAAACATACATAGACCTGTAAATGTAAGGATTTTGATGACTGATGTAATCCATTTTCTTTTGCGCGCATGGAAATATTTGAGTTAAAGAATAATTGTGCAACTAGGGAAACATACGACACTAGATTTACAGAATAATGTGCATGAAATATAGAGTCGTAATTAAAAATGGATTGGACTGAAATAGGCAAACTAATATATATTTGCAACTAAATTATGACATGGGTTGTAATTGGAAAAGACTGAACATATTTACAAAGGAAATATTATGATCATTTCTACAGACATACATAGGAATCATAATGGATAGATTGAACTTAATTGCAAATATAATTATAACATGAAGGTTACTTGAATGAAACGATGTAAATGCTTATTATTTACATAAACTTAGACATTGGGGTAAGCTTAATTTACATATACTAGTTATGTTTCATTCAAGCAGTAGCAGGCTGATTTGGAAAAATAAGTGACCTAAGTTAATAAGCATAGTTGTTGTGATCCATTCCAAGGAGAATGGTGGCTGATTGGGGGAAAATAAGTGACTAATGATAAGACCCAAATCCAGGAGAATTTTAGCTGAGGCGCATATTAGAATATTTGTTTGCAAGGACCCGTACCGATAATATTCCTTTTTAGGTTTATCACTGATGATATCACAAATGATGGCGGTGGAGGATGGGCACACTTATGCTGATTAGGGTAAATAATGGGTCAACAGAGATATGTCTGTGTGTAGGCTTGTTCCGGCAGTGCAATGAGCATGTATGCATCGGTGAGGGAAATAAATCACTACTGCGCCCAATAGCGATTATGTTACGTCTTTACTAATGGGTCAAGCTGGATAAAACTCGAAATCCATAGTGACATAAACTACTTTGTAATATGGCATATTAGCAGCTGATTGATGGGTAGTATTAGGAATATATCCTAATCATGGTTACAGGTTCAGTAATCAAGAAAGTGCAATGAATCAAACAAACTTGTACTCATGCAGTTCAATTATATTTCTTTGTATACTATTCCATTATGCTCACATTTTGTAGTTGTACACGAAAACTTACCTTATCTGACACTGGAATTATTATTAAGTCTATCTTTTCTTTATTACTCAACCAAGTTAGTAATTACAACACTCTCTAACACAATCCTCTTTCTTCCTTTTTATTCCCCTCCAACCTCACAGGGTGGAGGAGTTTACTTCTGATTCATTTGAAGGATTGTTCTTGGAGACTCATTCTTGATGCAATGATATTGAAATACCCCACACCCCTTAGTGCTACCAACTAAGGTCATACTAAGGAATGTGGAGAGCTATACGTACAAAGAAAACAAATCAAAGAGACTAAGATTCACAAAACATAAAAGAAAAACAATGGAAACTTCTATTTCTTTAATAAACTCGTCAAAGTAGTAAGTTACAAAGCATATGCCTTTCTTAATCTTAGCTTAAACCAGAGTATATAAAAAAATTCTTTCTCAAGTACAACTTAGAACGATAACAAAGTAAAGTAACAAAAATAGAGATTTGACAGAAAACATCCAGAATCTTTGATCTTGGGGACCGCTCTTTCCAAACTACCAATACCATTCAACTTCTACCCTGTGGGTCTATTGGGGGGAAGAATAAAGAAGAAAGAGGAGTATGTCGGGAAAGAATAAAGAGGAAGTAGGAGTACACCAGACATAAAATATGGTGAGCTCTTATGATTACTAGCACGATTGATAAGCAAGTTAAACAAATAAAGAAGTAGTTCTAGTGTCAGATAAGGTAAGTGTCCATGTACACCTAAAGTGAACATATAGGATGACATAAAAGTTTACAAAGAGTGATGACTGCTCTCATTCAACTGAATTATAACTTTTGGCTGCTTGCACTTCTTAAAATTTGGAACATAATATAATTAGGAAAAATATTAGGAATACTACCCATTGATTGTAAGGCTGTCAATGGATGCCCAAAAATTCAAAATACATCTGCATCGTTATCCGAAAAGCTAATAAATATATGATATTCAAAAAAAGGATATTGATGCGGATATAACGACATTCGCATCCGAAAATTATCCATCCGAACTTTTTCAAAATCATAGCTTAAATTATATGCATTAGTACGTTAAAAGATATTGTAACGACCCGGGGATTTGCGACCCTGAAAATCGATATAAAACACCATCTCGACTAATCAAGTATCGGAAATACCGGATCATTAATAGAAAGAAGTTAGAGGATGAGAAATAGAAAAGAAAGAAAACTTAGAATAGAAGAAGAAGAAGAACACAATAGAACAAGGTAAACACGAATCTCACAGTGGAACGAATAAGATATATTATAAAATAACTTTGGAAATACAAACTGGTAACTATATATACATACCATTATTATATAATATCACAGCGGAAATAAACTCTATATATATCTAACTCTGAAGCCTCCTGCTCTGAGCTCCTCCACGTATCTGAAAAATCCAGACTACTTGACTGCCCATACAAATTTGGGCACCCAAGAATTTAGGGAAAACAAGAAAAATAACCTCTGGGTCAGTCATGTGACTGGAGTGAGTGAACTTTAATCACTTGGTTTAACTTTTAAAATCCTTTTAAAAGAAATGATAATCATAAGACCGATCCACACATAAACTCAAACATTTTTTACCTTACGATAACCCAAAATATTTCTTATCATCAATATTTTCTGATATTATAATAATGTCTAAATCAAGTAAATAGCAATCTACCAGAACGCTTTCATCTCACGCTCTACATATATAATATACAATCAAAAATTGTGGGCTCTTATTGGAGAATGGATTTCCAACTCTGACAAGGTATGGAACCACCTTCTGATCAGTGTACTCTAGAAGCGACTGGAGTTCAACAAGAACATCTTATAGCTCAGCCACACATAACCGACCATTCATTTCGCTTGAATGTTCCGAATATATTATCACCTTATGGGGTGTATACCGACATAAGCGTTCCTGGG
>JASFAX010001869.1:0-48416 GCA_030737875.1 Allium sativum
GTGATATACAAATTGGAACCGTCACATTTAAGGATTTATTAAATGAATTAATGAATGTTTATTAATTTAATTTATTCTAGTAAATTAAAAAGAAGATTACATGATTAATTAAAAATTTATTGATGTAAACGCACAAAATCATGTGACATTGAGATGATTTTTGCAAGCAATCGTAGAAATGTCAAAATGTAGATTATTAATTAATCTTTAATAATCAAAGATTAATAAGTAATTTTTAATGATTAAGAAGTATGTGGTTATCCGTAAAATTTGGCGCACTTTCTAAAATAAATTTAAAATTATCCATAGTTAATTATCAGTAATCAACAAATCTTTACCAGCAATGCCTTTTCTTTTATTGTGGTGAAGCCTTTTCATTGTTCCACAACAGCCCTTCACCCTCAATAAAAAGAACCAGTTAAACTCGAGGTCAAATCCGTCTTATGCCCTCTTATTTCCTCTAACCCACTAATCTGATATAAAACAACTAGAACCATTGGATTCTTACTTCCTCTGATCTACTCACTACAAGAAACATTATAAATAGCGACAGGAAGGGGCGACGACTTCCGACGGCTGTTTTCTGAAGGCTTTTGACGGGCCGTCGGCGGTCGTAGGAAACCGTTGCTTAGAAACGTGTTTTCTTCCTACCAAGAGCATTTCAGCTTCATTTCCCCCTTTCTCTTATTTGCTCCAGCACGAATCCTAAAACCCCACAATCCCCAATCCGCGATTTCTAGCCACCAAACACCAAATTTTCTCCTTCCGATCGTCCCCGACTTGCACTCAAGCCTCCAGCAAGCTTAATTTAAGGTATAATCTCGTTTTTTGCATAAAATTTCAATTTTTACCTAAGCCTAATTTTTTCTAAATTAGCAAATTAGGGTTAATTGTTGATTGCAATTGGTTCATATGGTGTTGTATAGGTTATATCATCATGTTATATGTGTATTTCATGTGCTACACTGAAATTGAAAATTTTATGTTCAATATTTGGGTATTTGTGTATGTTACATAGAAAATTAGGCTTGTTTTGGATAAGCTGTTGTAGTAGTGATCATAACAATGGTTAGATACGGAAGTGATGATTTTAGTGTATTCACGGATCAAATTAAAAATATATGTGCGTGTGTATGTATGTTTGTGTACGTGTTTCAATTTAGTTTGGTTTTGGCCATTGAATAATTTTGGATATTTGTGTACATGTGCGTCGTTGTGCGCTTGTCATTCTTGTATGTGTTAGTTGGCATACAAAAAAAATGAATGGATGAACTAGGAAAAGAACATTGTGCAAATTTTGACTTATGCACAAAAAAGCATGAGTCTAAATTCTAGTTGTACCTATTGAATCGACGATAATAGTATTAGCTTTAAGTTGATTGAAATATCAAGCATATTTGATAAAATAAAATATTTTTGTGTTGCAGTAAAACGTACTTTTATAGTAAAATACATACATTTAATTAACTAATATCCCCTAGAGTGTTTTCGGCCCCGTCCGACGAGTGTTGTACATGATCATTATTAGTCATTTTTATCAAAAAAAAGGCCGTTTATATTCATCTGGTACAATATTTGTTGGATTTTTTCTTGTATTGGACAAGTTATAAACGCACTAAGCATTTACATTTTGTATACTACTTCGTTTCAAAAGATTCACAAAATTTCGGTTCAATTTTTTGTTTTGTTTCCTGCGTACATTTGTACAAAATGCAGGAAACAAAAGTATGCAGGAAACAAAAGGGAAATGCTGCCGAAATTTTGTTGAATAGTTTGAATCAAAATAGTATACAATTGTAATTTTTTACTCTATTTATAATGGGAAGTAGGATGCCTGACCACGTAAAAGAATTGCAATTAAAAAAAGTGCCTGTTATATATACGTGTGTTTTATGACCATAATTAAAAACAAGTTTTTTTTTCAAATTTGAATTCTTGAAATTAAATATTAATGTTTGAACTTATGCCTAAATTTGTCAATAGGAAAAATGATTGATTATTTTGTTGATCGGAGAAGTTGGATGTACCAAAGAAGAGGACAGATAGGTTCAATAAAAGAAGATTTTTATAATGGTATAAATGTCATTGTTGATTTTGCTTTAAGTAATAACGGAAGTGATCCTGAAATTCATTGTCCGTGTAGCAAGTGTAAACATTTGAAATATTTGTTACCCGATGTTGTAAAACTCCGTTTGTGCAAAAACGGATTCGTACCCGAGTATTATTTTTGGGATCGTCATGGAGAAGTTGTATCGAATACTCATGTAGAGACTGAGGTAGAAAGTGATGTTGAATATTAGTACGCCCCGTATTGAAAATATGGCCGAGGATGCAGCATGATCAATGTTTCCTGTGAATGCAGTTGACGACGATGATGGAAATAATGAAGAACCGAATATTGAAGCTAAGAAAATTTATGATTTGTTGGATAATGCTAAGAAACCTATTTGGGATGGTTGTAAAAGCGACACTCAGCTATCGGTAATCGCAGACTACATTGCGATGATGTCAAAAGACAACATCACTGAAGCTGGGTTCACAGCTATTATACAAGCTGCAAAAAGGCACATGCCGTCGGATAATTTAATGTGTGAAAATAACTAGAAGTTAAAAAACTTATATCGGCATTTGGTTTACCTTATCAAAAATAGACACATGTGTAAAAGGATGCATGTTATTTTGGAAAGATGACATAAATCTTAGAAATTGTAAAATTTGTAATGAAGAAAGATGTAAACCAAGAAAGAAGAAGGGAAAGGAAGTTCCATTCAAACGTATGCATTACTTACCCATTATTCCGAGGCTTCAAAGACTGTATGCATCTCCTGTAACTGCATCTCATATGAGATGGCATAAGGTGAGATTGGAAGAAGAAGGTACGTTGACCCATCCAGCCGACGGGGAAGCATGGAAGCATTTCGATAAAACTTATCCGAATTTTGCAGTGGAGAGACGTAATGTCAGATTAGGATTATATACGGACGGTTTTTCACCATTTTCTCAATTTGGTTCTAAATACTCATCATGGCCCATTATTATCGCACCTTATAATTTACCTCCATGGATGTGTACGAAAACGCAATATATGTTTCTTACTATTGTTGTTCCTGGCCTCGACAATCCAGCACAAGGAATTAATGTTTATTTACAACCGTTAATTGAAGAATTGAAAACATTGTGGAACGAAGGAGTAGAAACATACGATGTTCCGAAGAAGAAAATTTTTCGTATGTACTTTGCTTCTTTATTGTGGACTATAAGTGATTTTCCTGCCTATGCAGTGCTTTCAGTATGGAGTACTGCTGGTCGTCTATCATGTCCATATTGCATGGAAGAGACTCGAGCGTTTTCGTTACCGTATGGTAAGAAAATTTCATGGTTTGATTGTCATCGATGTTTTCCCCATGTAAACCATCCTTTTAGAGTAGACAAGAAAAACTTTTTGGCTAACAGAGTAGAAACTAGACAACCTCCAACACTATATTCTAGCGAAGAAATACATGAAATGGTTGAAAATAATCCCAAGATATATAAAACTGGAGTTCAAACAGAAGTTGAAGGCGAATTGATCTATCACAATTGGTGTAAAAAGTCTATTTTTTGGGAGTTGCCGTATTGGAAACATCTTCTGCTTCGTCATAGTATTGATGTGATGCACAATGAGAAATATGTATTTGATAATGTCTTTAACACAATCTTGAATGTTAAAGGGAAAACTAAAGATGATTTGAAATCAAGGCGCGATATAGAAGAATTATGCAAACGTCCCGAGCTTCATATGAAACCAAATGACAGTAAAAAACCCAAAGCATGTTATGAATTAGATAATAATCAGGTTAAAGTTGTTTTAAAATGGGTTGAAGAGTTAAGATTTCCTGATGGGATTTCATCAAACCTTTGTAGATGTGTTGACTTCAAAAATGGTAAATTGGGTGGAATGAAAAGTCACGATTGTCATATTATGATGGAGCATTTATTTCCTGTTATGTTCAAAGAACTACTGCCGTTAAAGGTTTTGTAACGACCCAACTTTCGAACACATCGGAAGTCGTGCCATTAATAAGAAATAAGAATAGATAGAAGATAAAATCGCAAAACATCAGAATCTCACAGCGGAATTTTCACAAAAGTTAATACTTTATAATATTACACAACAGTACATGATACATTAGATAATCATATGTCTAGTGATACAACCATTTCATAGTACATCAGTAATTATACATAACATCCTTGACTAACTGACAGACTTATAATTATACAGTAGGTAAGGTAGATAAACTAGCACATTGATAGTCTTCATTCAGCTTCACAAGTTATCCGATCCTGATTCACTTGTCTATTCATAACAAGTGTTATGAATACCCAAGAGTTTAAGGGAAAACAAAGAAAATAAACTCCGGGTCAGTTAGAGGACTTGTATGAGTAAACAGTTTAAAACAAACAAAAAAAAATCTCATAAGACCACGCTGTAAATACGGAACGGGTTTTTACCTTATGAGATCAAAACACTTGGTATACTTTAAAACAGATATTATCATAATGTCTATTTGGTTTTCACAAATAATTAAGAATCTAGGAGAATGCTTGCATCTCACATTCTCTGATATAGTACACAAATAAAAACCACTTGGTACTTATGGGAATTGGATTTCCAACTATGACAAGGTATGGGACCACCTTCCGATGATGTATCTCTAAAGGCAAATACACCTGGGTTCAACAAGAACGTCTGGTAACCCAGCCCTCACATGACCGACCAATCATTTCTCTTGAGTGTATTGAGTGTATATCACCAATGGTTGTGTACCGCAACCATTCCCGAATGGGTAGAACCGATAGATTAAGAAACAAAAAGAATTTCTCTAGATAAGTGATACTACACCCTAATGGGAGCGACCCACATAGCCATGCTGCCTGCCCGATTTTTGTCATTTCCTGGGTGTGAGGCTTGAGGTTAGACTTACGTTTCATCATCACTGGTTCATTTCCTTTGAATGCCACATCGTCTTACCCGTAGGAAATACTGATTCGATTTCCCAAATATATCACAGGCAATAAAGCTAAGAGAAACGAATTTCTCCGCCACCAACATAATATACTTACGTAAATTCAATGTGTAGAATCTTACTGGTATATCTTGTCAGACACTCGTCCATTCAGGTTTATTCTGGGACTGAACAGACCTAAGATATTATTTACAATCATCGTCTTCAGTTTGAAAATCTCTAACGCGCGGCGTTAAACAAATCAATGTGGAAAATTTATCCGAACTCTTTGAAAATATTAACGAAATAATTCTCTTTAAATTATTGATCTAACATGATTATAATCAATTACATATATAGTCAAATCAAACAGTATACAATCATCTTGCTTATATCTGGCATTTCGATCATATCTTAGAATTGGACAATTTTAGTGTGCGCGCTGCACGGGTTTTTCTTTCCATCTTGTCCGTTACTTTTGAAAATGAATACTTGCATTATTCCTTCAGAAATCTATTACTCATAATCACTTTTTAATTTACTGATTCATAAATGAGTTAAATTTATGATCTATAGTCTATTTTCAGTTTTTACATTCTGCATCGTTTCGTCAAATCTCCCTTTTGATCTCTTATACTCGATTTGCTACTTCTTCTTTTTATACCGATAAAATTTCTTCTCTTTATTTATCAGTCTAAAACGGTTAAAAATATACTTTACAGTTCTTATTTCATCAAATACTGAACTGTACTTGATCTGTTTCTAGCATTTTGAATTTATAGTTCAAACAGTCCAATTCAGTGTATGCATTACATTCGTGTCTTTACCACTTGTATGTTTTAAAAAAAACTAAATATTCTATTCACATATAAATACAAATTATAAAAAAAAATTAATAAAATCTACAGATTCTGTATTTTAAATTTCATCTACTAATGAAAATATCCTGATTCACTTTCTTCAATTAAATTAAATAAAAATATTATTTTTATTTAAATATTTATTTTCTCTATGTTATTTAATTCAAACTTAAATTTAAAAACTGATTTAAATTTAAAACATATTTTTAAAACTATGGTTTTTACTAAAATAACAAAGTACAAATTTTGCAAAGTACCAGTTTCAGAAACTCTAGCGCGCACACACGAAACCGAGCCCGGATCACATGATTTTGCCAAGTACCACTTGGTCGGGTACTTGCCAAAGTACCAAGGCCTCAGTCCCTGGCATCAACTCTGCCCGATCAACCAAAACCCCATGATCCCTAAGGTACCAAAGTTTTATGGTAGCACCACTTTTTAATTTTTTTGACAAAGCCACGTACCAAAGTACCATATGTCCAGATCACGACGTCCCTAGCCCCGATCACTTCAAAATCATGCAAACCCGTTAGTACCAGGTCCCCTTCTTCTTCTTCATATTTGTGCACGTGCACAACCACCCTCGGCGCTTCCACCATCCAACGACCGGCCACGCACCTCGGCCCTCCGACCCTGATCCCATCGCCGAGCCCCTCAGCCTCCAACTCGTCGCCAGAAGAAAAAAAAGATAGCGCCACCATTTTCAGAAAAAAAAAACATCATCAAAGAAAACTGCTCCACCTCCTTCTCTCGACCACCGGTCACCACCACCTCGCTGCCACGCCATCACCAGACCATGACGCCCCTATCACCCCCTGAACGCACGTTCCTAACCCCCTAGGCGAATAGTAGTTTTGACAAAAACCCCATGAACCCAAAACTGTTTTTAAACCCTATTTTTATTTAATTTACAAAATCTACTTAATTAAAAATTAAACCATTATTTTTCCAGTGATCCCCATCCTTCCCTACCCCTCCAGATCGAGTGCCATCACTTCTGAACCCATGGATCGTCGGGGATTCACCAAAACAAGTTTTCTGACCAGCTTCCTTTTTCTCTTGATTCATACTTCTGAAAAACTTGGCTTTTGTTTTAAAAATCATCTTTGGTTTTCCTTGTTACGATTAGGCAATCAAAACCCGTTTTTAACTCATTTGAATTTTCACATTGAAAATGTAGAACATAGAGGTACTGTTGTTTGTTCTTAAAACAGCAGTAAGGGCTTTGTTAAGGTTAGTCTCCATTTGAACTATTTATAACCATATACAAGTTTTAAAACACGGTAAGGCCTCATTCTCTAATCTACTAATCCTAGATTCGTTGATTTATCTAGGTGTGTCAAGTGTTATACAACTTAACAGGCCTGACAAACAAAACAGAAATTTACACCCTTTTTAATATGTGATGCTTTAAGGCTTTCCCACATACAAATCAATGATCACAACAATATAATAAGCAACCAACCCATACATGAAGGATTACTTGAACAAGAACATAAAAATAATCCAAGATCACTTCATAAACCAATCACCAAAACTGCAGTAGTTAAAAACAGAAAATAGAATGTATGTTTACTCACCTTATATGCTTAAGAACTCTTATTTTCTTTACTGAAAATCCTTGGAATGGCTGTATGTTTGTGTGAGTGAAATGTATGTATGGGTAGGTCCTTATATAAGGGTAGAAAATGAATAAAATACTGGGGTAATAAATGCTGATGTGAAACAGCAAAACAACCCTTTGTTGCTTGACAAATGAAAGAACACACAACCTTTTTTTTTCTCTCTCAAAATCTTTGCAAATTCTCCTATATTCACATGGCAATCTCAGTCCAGATTCCACCTCCTACAACCCCTAAACATTGTACAAAATATCTCTCATTGGCCTTGAGAGAACATCACATTAAATGTTCTATGTACAACCTTCTTTCTACCAATACTTTTACTTGGTTTAAACAAGATATTGTGATTATTTATGTAACATACATGCTCAGAAAATATTTAGTTTTCAAGCCAAATGTCTCACATGTCATATATGATTTTATAAGAATTTAAAAAATATAAACTTGCCTTGCAAGGATGGTTAAAAATCTGAAATTGTTGTATCATGAAAACCTTTGTCATGTGGTGAAAACACATAGAAAATATGCTCAACTAGTGTAGGTAAGATTGATGCTATCATTACATGATTCGGTAATCTTTTTATGTACATGTTTATTGACAACATAGCCAAGGTCTTGAAAATAGAAATATGAATTGTATTTTCAGAAAATCACTTGGAAAGAAATAAAAAGATTCAAAAACTGAAAATGTTTTCATTCTAGAATGATTTTATCATGTGCAAACTCTTTGCCTTAAGGATCCTACCTTGTCATCAAATCTATAGCGTATGTAATACATGAATGGGAACATGATTTGAAAAGGGGATTTTGACAACACTTGCATATAGAAATTCAAATAAATTTTCATGAGATTTTATTCGCCATCCAATCTATGATATAGGTGATGAGATCGTGTATGAGAATATGATTTTACAAGAGGATTAGACAATGCATGGTTTTTGAATTTTAAACATATAAAAATTCACACATTTCCTTGCATTTATATGAGGACATAAAGAGAGTGATTATCATGTCTTAGGCAAGGTGTTTTAAGATTTAAAAGCAAAGGGTTTTGCCAAGATAAGGTTTTAAAGCTTTTGGAAAAATATAAACAAAATGTTTTCAAAGAAAATGGCATTTTTAACATAGCTATGTACAAGTGTTATTTATAAAAAAAAAATGAATTTAAAACAAGTGTTGTCATATACATGCTATCACATATACATGTGTAAAATAAAATTAAACAAACGCTATTAAATTCATGCTATCATACCTGAAGGTATCAAAATGGGTTTTGATAAATGCTGTCATATATGCACATATAAATGCTATTATACATATGTTAACAAGTTCTGAAATTCCAAAGTCTAAATTTTAAATTGTATTTGAAAATACGTACTCACGATCAATCAATATCTGTGTCAGTGATCCGTTTAAATACCGGGTCATTACATTCTTCCCCCCTTATAATAATTTCATCCCCGAAATTTTGTAAGTAGTATATTAGAGTTATCGACTTATATATATAAACACACATCCACAATATCCTATTCAAAACCAAAAATATCTGTCAAAATTCCCTTCTCAACTCATCGGTCCATTTTCTTAACTCTGTTAAGTATTTTCCAAATTCTTCATTCACTTAATTAATGATCTCCATTCAAGGACTCACACATATGATCTTATTTCACACATCGTCCAGTTCACCTTCCTTGAGTTCATATCCAATGAGTACTTAAGTCCAGCCTTAATTTCAGGAAATCCAAATTTTAATTCAATTTAGAATTATATCCAAATTTTCCGGTATCAATGTGATTGGATATTATCCTAATATAATCCAACCATATTTAATTTATCTTGAGGCGACCCTAGTTAATTAACTCCTTTTATAAAAAGAGTAAGGTACCTTATGAAGCTCCTTCCATTTTCACATTCTCAGAAATTGCGGACTTATCCATTAAAGCATAGACCTTTGGTTGTTGTGCCTTTTTCAGTGGATAGTCTCTAACCAAGTGCCCAGGCCGATGACAGTTATAGCATGAAAACTTCTAGGGAATAGCATCACTTGTTCCCTTTGGTTGAGGTTGCTCCGGCTGTTGAGTTTGCTGTGGCTTTTTTGCTGCTGGCTTGGTGCAGAACTTGGCAATATGTCCTTTCTCCAAACAGTTGTGGCATTTGGTACCTTTGAATCGTTCTTTGGCTTTTTCTCCGATCTTAGGTAGTTCCTTGTTGTTGTTCCAGTTCGGGTTGAATTTCCTTTTGTTTGAATTTTCCCCACTAGATCCTTCTGTCTGTGCTGCTTTTGCAACTGGCTTCTTACCCTGCAGTGCCTCATAACAGACTGCCATATCAACAAGATCAACGAATGGAATCTTGAGATGTCCAATCATCTGAACTTGCAGGCTATCCTTCAATCCGGGTATGAACATTTCATTCTTCTTAAGTGGAGTGTTGATCAGTTCTGGCCCAAAACAAGAAAGTGAATTGAATTTGTTCTCGTATTCGGATACTTTCATGTTCCCTTGCTTGAGATCGATGAAATCCCGATACATTCTAGTTTTTCCTGCAGCAGGTAGAAATTGTGCTTCGAAAGCTTCTTTGAATTTTTCCCAAGTGAAATCTTCCTCAGGATCATTCGTGGTCTGAGCATCCCACCAAATAGCAGCAGCTTCTTGAAGTTGCCACGAAGCTAAGAGACGTTTCTGCTCATCATTCAATTTCAGTCCCTTGAAAATCCTCTCACAGGACCTCAACCATGCTTGGACTTCAATGAAAGATTCCGTCCCTTTGAAAACTTTTCCTCCCAGAGTTGTATACTCCTTACAAATGGTCGCAAAACTCTTATCTTGCTAAACTGGTGCAATTTCCTCTACTGTTTCCCCTTGATCTTGGGATCCAGTAGTACGACCAGTAACAGTGGATGACCCACTATCTCGACCCCTTCATGCACGGGTACTCATACTTAATTACCTGAAAAAACAGGTTGTCAATCGAGTCTTGATGGGACATAACAAACTTAAGTATATCATGCAAGTTGATTTAAATTTATTTTAAATTTTATATAAAAATACGCTCTCTCACACTCACCCAAAGCCTAGGTAATCAGTAACCTAAGCTCTGATACCAACTTTAACGACCCAACTTTCGAACACATCGGAAGTCGTGCCATTAATAAGAAATAAGAATAGATAGAAGATAAAATCACAGAACACCAGAATCTCATAGCGGAATTTTCGCAAAAGATAATACTTTATAATATTACCCAACAGTACATGATACATTAGATCATCATATGTCTAGTGATACAACCATTTCATAGTACATCAGTAATTATACATAACATCCTTGACTAATTGACAGACTTATAATTATAAAGTAGGTAAGGAAGATAGACCAGCACATTGATAGTCTTCATTCAGCTTCACAAGTTATCCGATCCTGATTCACTTGTCTATTCATAACAAGTGTTATGAATACCCAAGAGTTTAAGGGAAAACAAAGAAAATAAACTCCGGGTCAGTTAGGGGACTGGTATGAGTAAAGAGTTTAAAACAAACAAAAAATATATATCTCATAAGACCACGCCGTAAATACGGGACGGGTTTTTACCTTATGAGATCAAAACACTTGGTATACTTTAAAACTGATATTATCATAATGTCTATTTGGTTTTCACAAATAATTAAGAATCTAGGAGAATGCTTGCATCTCACATTCTCCGATATAGTATACAAATAAAAACCACTTGGTACTTATGGGAATTTGATTTCCAACTATGACAAGGTATGGGACCACCTTCCGATGATGTATCTCTAGAGGCAAATACACCTGGGTTCAACAAGAACGTCTTGTAACCCAGCCCTCACATGACCGACCACTCATTTCTCTTGAGTGTATCGAGTGTATATCACCAATGGTTGTGTACGGCAACCATTCCTGAATGGGCAGAATCGAAAGATTAAGAAACAAAAGGAATTTCTCTTGATAAGTGATACTACACCCTAATGGGAGCGACCCACATAGCCATGCTGCCTGCCCGATTTTTGTCATTTCCTGGGTGTGAGGCTTGAGGCTAGACTTACGTTTCATCATCACTGGTTCATTTCCTTTGAATGCCACATCGTCCTACCCGTCAGAAATACTCATTCGATTTCCCAAATATATCACAGGAAATAAAGCTAAGAGAAACGAATTTCTCCGCCACCAACATAATATACTTACGTAAATTCGATGTGTAGAATCTGATTGGTATATGCTATCAGACACTCGTCCATTCAGGTTTATTTTGGGATTGAATAAACCTAAGATATTATTTACAATCATTGTCTTCAGTTTGAAAATCTCTAACGTGCGGCGCATAAACAAATCAAAGTGGAAAATTTATCCGGACTCTTTGAAATGATTAATGAAATAATTCTCTTTAAATTATTGACCTAACATGATTATAATCAATTACATATATAGTCAAATCAAACAGTATACGATCATCTTGCTTATATCTGGCATTTCGATCATATCTTAGAATTGGAGAATTTTAGTGAGAGCGCTGCACAGGTTTTTCTTTCCATCTTGCCCGTTACTTTTGAAAATGAATACTTACATTATTCCTTCAGAAATCTATTACTCATAATCACTTTTTAATTTACTGATTCATAAATGAGTTAAATTTATGATCTATAGTCTATTTTCAGTTTTTACATTCAGCATCGTTTCGTCAAATCTCCCTTTCGATCTCTTATACTCGATTTGCTCCTTCTTCTTTTTATACCGATAAAGTTTCTTCTCTTTATTTATCAGTCTAAAACGGTTAAAAATATACTTTACAGTTCTTATTTCATCAAATACTGAACTGTACTTGATCTGTTTCTAGCATTTTGAATTTACAGTCCAAACAGTCCAATTCAGTGTATGCATTACATTCGTTTATTTACCACTTGTATGTTTTTAAAAAAAACTAAATATTCTATTCACAAATAAATACAAATTATAAAAAAATTTATAATTTAATAAAATCTACAGATTCTATATTTTAAATTTCATCTACTGACGAAAATATCCTGATTCACTTTCTTCAATTAAATTAAATAAAAATATTATTTTTATTTAAATATTTATTTTCTCTATGTTATTTAATTCAAACTTAAATTTAAAAACTGATTTAAATTTAAAACATATTTTTAAAACTATGGTTTTTACTAAAAATAACAAAGTACCCATTTTGCAAAGTACCAGTTTCAGAAACTCAAGCGCGCACGCACGAAACCGAGCCCGGATCACATGATTTTGCCAAGTACCACTTGGTCGGGTACTTGCCAAAGTACCAAGGCCTCAGTCCCCAGCATCAACCCTGCCCGATCAACCAAAACCCCATGATCCCTAAAGTACCAATGTTTTATGGTAGCACCACTTTTTAATTTTTTTGACAAAGCCACGTATCAAAGTACCATATGTCCAGATCACGACGTCCCTAGCCCCGATCACTTCAAAATCATGCAAACCCGTCAGTACCAGGTCCCCTTCTTCTTCTTCATAGTTGTGCATGTGCACAACCACCCTCAGCGCTTCCACCACCCAACGACCGGCTACGCACCTCGGCCCTCCGACCCTGATCCCATCGCCGAGCCCCTCAGCCTCCAACTAGTCGCCAGAAGAAAAAAAGGACAGCGCCCCCATTTTCAAAAAAAAACATCATCAAAGAAAACTGCTCCACCTCCTTCTCTCAACCACCGGTCACCACCACCTCGCTGCCACGCCATCACCAAACCATGACGCCCCTATCCCCCCCTGAACGCACGTTCCTAACCCCCTAGGCGAATAGTAGTTTTGACAAAAATCCCATGAACCCAAAACTGTTTTTAAACCCTATTTTTATTTAATTTACAAAATCTACTTAAAAATTAAACCATTATTTTTCCAGTGATCCCCATCCTTCCCTACCCCTCCAGATCGAGTGCCATCACTTCTGAACCCATGGATCGTCGGGGATTCACCAAAACAAGTTTTCTGACCAGCTTCCTTTTTCTCTTGATTCATACTTCTAAAAAACTTGGCTTTTGTTTTAAAAATCATCTTTGGTTTTCCTTGTTATGATTAGGCAATCAAAACCCGTTTTTAACTCATTTGAATTTTCACTTCGAAAATGTAGAACAGAGAGGTACTGTTGTTTGTTCTTAAAACAACAATAAGGGCTTTGTTAAGGTTGGTCTCCATTTGAACTATTTATAACCATATACAGGTTTTAAAACACGTTAAGGCCTCATTCTCTAATCTACTAATCCTAGATTCGCTGATTTATCTAGGTGTGTCAAGTGTTATACAACTTAACAGGCCTAACAAACAAAACAGAAATTTACACCCTTTTTAATATGTGATGCTTTAAGGCTTTCCCACATACAAATCAATGATCACAACAATATAACAAGCAACCAACCCATACATGAAGGATTACTTGAACAAGAACATAAAAATAATCCAAGATCACTTCATAGACCAATCACCAAAACTGCAGTAGTTAAAAATAGAAAATAGAATGTATGTTTACTCACCTTATATGCTTGAGAACTCTTGTTTTCTTTACTGAAAAATCCTTGGAATGGCTGTGTGTTTGTGTGAGTGAAATGTATGTATGGGTAGGTCCTTATATAAGGGTAGAAAATGAATAAAATAATGGGGTAATAAATGCTGATGTGAAACAGCAAAATAGCCCTTTGTTGCTTGACAAATTAAAGACCACAACACCTTTTTTCTCTCTCTCAAAATCTTTGCAAATTTTCCTATATTCACATGGCAATCTCAGTCCAGATTCCACCTCCTACAACCCCTAAACATTGTACAAAATATCTCTCACTGGCCTTGAGAGAATATCACATTAAATGTTCCATGTACAACCTTCTTTCTACCAATACTTTTCCTTGGTTTAAACAAGATATTGTGATTATTTATGTACCATACATGCTCAGAAAATATTTAGTTTTCAAGCCAAATGTCTCACATGTCATATATGATTTTACAAGAATTTAAAAAATATAAACTTGCCTTGCAACGATGGTTAAAAATATGAAATTGTTGTACCATGAAAACCTTTGTCATGTGGTGAAAACACATAGAAAATATGCTCAACTAGTGTAGGTAAGATTGATGCTATCAATACATGATTTGGTAATCTTTTATGTACATGTTTATTGACAACATAGCCGAGGTCTTGAAAATAGAAATATGAATTGTATTTTTAGAAAATCACTTGGAAAGAAATAAAAAGATTCAAAAACTGAAAATGTTTTCATTCTAGAATGATTTTACCATGTGCAAAATCTTTGCCTTAAGGATCCTACGTTGTTATCAAATCTATAGTGTATGTAATACATGAATGGGAACATGATTTGAAAAGGGGATTTTGACAACACTTGCATATAGAAATTCAAATAAATTTTCATGAGATTTTATTTGCCATCTAATCTATGATATAGGTGATGAGATCATGTATGAGAACATGATTTTACAAGAGGATTAGACAATGCATGGTTTTTGATTTTTAAACATATAAAAATTCACACATTTCCTTGCATTTATATGAGGACATAAAGAGAGTGATTATCATGTCTTAGGCAAGGTGTTTTTAGATTTAAAAGAAAAGAGTTTTGCCAAGATAAGGTTTTAAAGCTTTTGGAAAAATATGAACAAAATGTTTTCAAAGAAAATGGCATTTTTAACATAGCTATGTACAAGTTTTATTTATTAAAAAAAATGAATTTTAAACAAGTGTTATCACATACATGCTATCACATATACATGTGTAAAATAAAATTAAACAAACGCTATTAAATTCATGCTATCATACCTGAAGGTATCAAAATCGGTTTTGATAAATGCTGTTATCTATGCACATACAAATGCTATTATACATATGTTAACAATTTCTGAAATTATAAAGTCTAAATTTTAAATTGTATTTGAAAATATGTACTCACGATCAATCAATATCTGTGTCAGTGATCCGTGTAAATACCGGGTCATTACAGGTTTGGAAGGTGATAACGGAGCTTAGTTTGTTTTACAAAGAGCTTTATTCGACTACTTTGAAAGTGTAACGTTTACATAAATTTGAAGTAGATATTCCAATATTGCTTTGCAAATTGGAGAAAATATTCCCGCCATGTTTTTTAATGTAATGGAGCATTTACCTGTTCACCTTCCAACACGATATCGAGGTCCCGTCCAATATGGATGGATGTATCCATTTGAGAGGTAAATGTAAACTTGTTAACCATTAATTTAAATGCATTTAAAATTATGAAGTAATGTAAATTAATTTTGCATAGGTATCTCAATCTTTTGAAGAAAAAAGTGAGACAAAAAGCACGAGTTGAAGGCTCGATATGTAAATCTTACATCGAAGAAGACGCTTCGTTCCTTTTCTCTCATTATTTCAGTGATCATGTGAATATATTTGAAAGTGTTCCTCGAAACGACGAAGGAATCGAACGAGAATCTTCTCAAACAGTTTTGTCTATTTTTAGACAACATGGTCGACCTTCTGGGAAATGTGTTGACGTATGGCTAAATGATAAAGATCTTCATGTAGCTCACACTTATATTCTTCTAAATTGTGCTGAAGTTGCACCGTTTGTTAGGTAATCTGAAATATCAGTTAGTGCTTTTTTCATTTCTACATTTTTGTGTGTGTACAATCTAATGTAAAACTCTATTTATGTTTACAGCGTTTATGAACATGAACATCCAAACAGAGATATTAGTAAAGAATTTTCTGCTTGGTTTACAAATTATGTTTACGAACCCAAAAATTGTGTTGTTAATGAAGGGTTGAAACATCTTGCACTGGGACCAAAAAGATTGGTCAAGATATATCCAATATATTTTGTTAATGAATATAAATTTAACACAAAAGAATATGGTGCTGAAAAATTAACAAACAATACTGGTGTATTCGTTAAAGGCAGTGACAATCCTGAAAATCACATTAATGATTTTTATGGCATTTTAACACAAATTTTGTAACTAACATATTTCTCACGACCCGCGGAGGAGGTGTTTCTATTTAAATGCGATTGTTTTAGCAGTGTTCCGGGTTCTGGGATTACTGTACATAAGGATTATAATCTAATTGAAATAAAGCATACATCGCACTATTACAAGTATGATCCTTTTGTACAGCCAAACAAGCATTACAAGTTTATTAAGCTCCTTACCCGTCTTTAAAAAGAGATAAAGCAGATTGATCGGTAGTTTTTAAGACAAAGGCCAGATTTACGTTCGACAGGAAGAATATTCTAGATGAAGGAGCCTATCAGGTAGAAATCGAACAGAATAATGGAATAATAATTGAAGACGATCATGCAGATTTTGGACCTCTGGTCGATGAGACAAATGCTTTGGTAGATGCGTTTGAAAGCGCGGAGGAAGACATTATAGAATCTGAGGCCGAATCTGAATCAGAAGAAGATGATAACTGATGTAGATGATGAGTACTATCTAATTTCTAGTTGTAATGTAATTATGGTGTAAACCCCAACTTTGTTAAATTTTTGAATGTTATGATCGGTTTTAATATCTTTTATGTCATATGCAGTTTTTTCTATTTATTTATCTTAAATCTACAATGTAAAATCTTATTTCTTAGAATATGAGACCCAAACAAATACAGGTACTAACAATTTCTCCTTTATGTCATTTTGTACATCATTTATGTCACTTATTTAGCAGCTTATATCGTTTTCCGTAAGTTAGTTACATCTTTTGAAATGATTTTTATGTGACAGGTATGTCATCTAGAGGAAATTCTTCAAGCAAGGGTTTGTGATCGCAACCCATTGTGCGTCCACTCGTGTCCTTGGTCCGTACGAGTACTGGGTAAAATTTAAACTTTACTTAGCATGTTAATTATTTTATACTGTACACTTATGTTTATCACATTTAACGTAGGGTTTTTGACCTTCAGCCTTCAAGGGTTCTTTTGGACGTTTCAGTAGAAACATATAGGGCTAGGATAACGGGTTGTTGGCCTAAGTGAGATTTGATCCCACCTCACATGCAGGAGGTCATTTGGCAGGATGTGCTAGTAAGTATTTTCTTATCTATTTTTTGCATTTTAATTCCTTTTAATCATTGAGATACTGTACATATTTTACTAGTAATGGTCGTTTAACATGAAATACAGGCCCAGGTGGATATACAGGCACATGATTTAGACCTGGCTCAGACATACTGGATGCAGAAAATGAGAAAAGTTTATAAAGATGCTATATCAACAATGAAGAAAAGCATGAAAAAACCTCTATGGATGGGAGATAGCGTTTGGAGTGGATTTCTGAGATATTGGGAGAGTGATGCAGCGAAGGTTAGTGTACTATTTTTTTTTCAAAATATAAAAATATTTAGTCAATTATTATCAAATTTTAAATGTAAAGGCGGAGGCAGAAAGAAACAGTGTAAATAGAAATAAAAATCCAGTCACTCATCGAGGGGTATCAAGTCATTTCAGCAGTATCGGCAGGAGTTGGTAATTTTTTTTTAAATGCGGCTTATATCAAAATTAATATGCTATATAGTTTTGAACTTGTAATAATGATGTGTAATAATCAAATTTAGGAGGCTCAGGGGAAGGGTCCAGTGACTTATATGGACGTGT
Organism: Allium sativum; assembly: GCA_030737875.1. Taxonomy (NCBI): domain Eukaryota; kingdom Viridiplantae; phylum Streptophyta; class Magnoliopsida; order Asparagales; family Amaryllidaceae; genus Allium; species Allium sativum. The sequence goes on from JASFAX010001869.1 coordinate 18,095, forward strand.
TCTCCCGTACGCATGCCATCGAGCATGTCGACTCGGGCGGGAACATCACATACACATGGCCTGACGAGAAATCTAGGAAGAGTCACGTATGATTTCATTTTATGTAGAAGTTTATGTAGTAATTGTTAAATTACTATAACATAAGATATCATTATATTAGCGTATATACATTCTTATTTGTTCTTGCAGGAGAAGTTTATGGAGCGCCGTCAGATGCGTCTAACTGAGACTGGACGTGAGCAGCTTACTATTGACGAGGAGGACAATATCTTCCACTCAGTGATGGATCCAGCGACACAGAATAAACGTTATGGATTCGGAAATCAAGTGGTAAAGCATTTTTACTTTAATTTAATTTTTAGTTTAGAAATAATATAACTTAGTTGATTGATAAAGCGCTACAAAATAATAGGAAATTTCTAGAATATCCAACTGATACTTAATCAGAAATGGTGACACACATTTGACAGTTTGCAATTTCAGGGGATAAATGATAATTTTATACGACTTATAGAGGGATCCACCGAATTTTACGTTAGTGTAACAAATTTTTTACGACTTATAGAGGCCGACCTAAAATGACATGGGAGGAGATAATAAAGAGAGATTTAAGTAACTGGAGTTTATCGGAAGAGCTGGTAGTTGATAGGAGTGCATGGAAATTGGCAATCCATGTACCAGAACCTTAGGTTTTTTTTTAGACTTTATTTCACGTTTACTGAACCTTTTTACTTTTTATTACTATTTTAGATTTTATTACTTTTATTGAACCTTTTTACTTATTATTATTATTATTTAAAAAAAACCTTTATCGGATGACTTTTTATTTGTTTGGATATTTTGAACCCTTTATATATATTATTATCATCATTATTTATTTTATTTTATTTTAATTTTGGGTTCCATATCTAGCCAACCCCAATTTGTTTGGGATATATGGCTTTGTTGTTGTTGTTGTAACAAATTTTTTAAAAGTAATATGTGGATAGACCCAAGATTTTAGAATGCGGGGTTTTCGTTTGAATCATTGTGCATTTAGAATATAGAGTCCATGGTTTATTTGAGCATTTTAGAATAAATGTGCTTTTATTGATGTAGTCGAGGAGAACAAAACTACAAAAAAGGAAAATACGTATCCTTTTTGTTGCACTAACGTCGAACATTCTTATAAATGTTATGTTCTTCCAACGAAAATGTTGTTTCTAAAATTATTTTTTAGTAAGGTAATTGGTTTTGTAATAAAGACAAATAGTTTAGTCTAACACATGAAATTACAAAAACTGACCAAAGATTATAAATACGTTTATATATCACAAAAATGATAATGATATAAGCATACAGCTTCAGTTATTCACTCACCCTAAATGATTAGGATTTTGACGTAACCATCCTTTTTAAGTCAAGCTAGTATTTTGTGTTTATTATACAAACAATCCAAACCTAATTATACAAAATTAACTATAATAAATATACAGCCCATATTATCAAATTAATATAAACCTAAGAGTACAATTATTTACACATAGATAGAATTTAAATATTTATATACCTATAAGTTATAAGAAAAGACAGAAAATACTTGTCGTAAATTAATATAAAACTAGGGGTATTATTATTTACACATAGATAATATTTTATTATTAAAATAATCGTACATGATTAAAAGATTTTTAAATAATTGTTGTAGTCCACCAGTCAGCAGGCACGGGGCAGACATGCTAGAGCTGCTATAGACGCCGCAGAGATTGAGGAGTTGAGAGCTAGGGTGGCACAGCTTGAGGACCAGAATCGCCGCCAAGCTATTGAGACGACTCAGCTTCTTGATCGACGCTTAGCAGAGTTTGCACAGCAGTATGGGCGATTCCCCTCATCAACTGGTTCTGCAAATTTTGATGATAAGGATAAGCGATGGATAGGTATGTTTTTTAGTTGGGCATGTACAAATATGACTAGGTTGCTACGACTATGGGATGGTTGTATGACTTTGGTTTGACATTTTGCGTGTATTTTGACGGTAGACTTGATGTGGTGTGTTGATGTACTAGACCTGATATATTATATGTTGTAGTAATGGTAGACTTGTTATGTTTTATGTTTTTTTGTGGTTTTCATGATTTTTTGGTTGAAATGGTGTGTTTTTCATGATTTGTGTATGAAATGATGTGCTAGAATTATAGACCGATGGTCTGAATTGGTGAATTGAGATGAATGTGGGTTGGAAGGCTAAATAGCAGCAGCAATACAAAAAAAATATCCAGGTTTTGCGATGGCTTCCGACGGCCTATCGGTCATAATATAGGTAACGGTTTCTGATGGCTTGAAATGGCTAAACGGTCAACGTATGCAACGGTTTCCGACGGCTAGCGACGCCCGTAGCAAGCCGTCGGGAACCGTTGCCAACCGTCAGAAGCCGTAGGGAATGCTCAACGACGGGATCTGTCAGTAACCGTCGGAAACTCTGCTTATCGATGCCTAAAATTACGATGGTTTTTTCTGATGGCTTGCTATGATTTCCGATGGCCGCCGATGGATGGCAGCCGTCGGAAATCAGTATTATTCTTGTAGTGACGGTATCCACCCATTTGATTGATAGGGTTTTTCTCCTGCAAACCGAAGGTAGCTACCATCGATCTTTTATTTTTCGGAATATCTTCTTCCTCCATGGTCACTGCAATTGCTTTCTTTCGCACAAAATAAACCCAAATGCTACATCTACCGGTATAATCGCTCCCTCTTCGCTGGTCATCGCCTCATCGCTTGTAGTTAGCACGTCGTCGTTTGTCACCGCCATATCTAGCAAGAGAAATTCAGTTAGTAATCCGATTCTATATTTCTTTAATTTGCTGAACTATTTTGAATATTCATTATCTTGTTTTTATCATTTCCTAATCACTTAAAAACAAACACAATTTAACAATAATATTCAATTAAACTTTCAATATCTGTCTTCGTTGCTATCAATTAGAATTTTGGATTGAACCCATTTTGACCAATATCTTATCAATAATATCATTATTATGCCGGCTTCTAATAGCCTATTTGTATTTTAGAACTCTTCATAATCATTTTCGCAACATATATAATAAATCATATATTAAACCAATGTTATTGTTGAGCACAAATACACATACATAACCAACATATTATATAAAAAGAGCTACAAATAATAAAGTGTTAACATGTTTAATTGAGAATTTTGAGAACAATCCTTATCAGAAAATCATGCACGCATATTAAGCCCAAATTATTTTTTGTTGTGTTTCAATTTCCTCACACCATATTAATTAGTACTGCGTACAGCAGAAATGCACTTATGATAAAGGCATTGTCTATGTGCTTTCCAAAGATACCTAGTTCGCTAAGAGCCATTACACGAGCAGGTTGATTGAATAATACTTTAGTTACCATCGATCAATATTAAAAATCATAGTTTTATTGCCATCTCAAAATACAGGGGAATAAATAAGAAAGAGAATGATTAGAAATCTGCCATATCTAGCAAGAGAAATTCGGTTAGTAAATAAAACCTTTTAAATTTTTTAAGATAAAAAATTTAGAAGTACGTCTGTATGTATCTCGCATGAAGATTGCCCAAAAGTATGTGTTTTGTTCATGGTCATTCTTTTGAAAATAGTTAACGATGTACACAAATGCAAAGTATCAGTTTAGGGATGACTCTTATTTATTTATTTATTTATTTTTATAGGTCTTATTATTTATTTATTTTGCATATGACTTTGCTAATATACTATTGTTACTGTCACAGTCAGTACACATTCCTTCCTCTGTGTGGACCAGTTTGAAGAAGATGAAAGCCTTGCCTTAGTTTTTGCAAATCATTTCAAGAACTTCATTCCACGATTTATAGTGTTTTTAAATTATAGAACATTTGAATACACATAATCTTATAATTCAGTTATTGGGATGTAAATTAAATCTTCTGCATAGGTAATATTCTTTTCATATTAACCAAATATGTCACATAGGGAATGAGAATTTTCTTCTTCTTATACTCGGAGAAATCTTCAGAAGCTGGTTGATGCAAGTGCCAGATTATGAAATGTTTTTGAGCAACAAAATCTTCTTTTGGAAGTAAATTATCATGTCTTCAAACTATTTAGCTTGTTTTAATTTTCTGTTGTATAAGAAAACAAAGGGTATTTGCTTCAAATATAGTTGTCACGGTTGGTTCTAGAGAACCTAAAATTGGCTACTTCTAAAAGTTAGTTCTCTAGATATTACGAAAAAGTTGTAACCCAACAAAAATTTCATATGTATACATGCAGTGTACTGCAGCCATTTTCTAATGAGCATTCTAATATTTGTATATACATAAAGCATACAAATGATTAAATAAAAAGGAGCAAAAGTAGCATTAAGTCCTGCACTTTACTATATGTGAAAGACATATCTGATAGAGGTAGCAATTTCAAATGATTTTTGTACTTGACGTATTAATAAGGGGATCTTCTTAGAACTTTCAGTTCATAGCCGACTAAGCCATTGCGTTACTTATAAGAGAATAAATCTATCTTTGTTTGACCATAAAGGATTTTGTTTTTATCATTAATTGTGTTTATATGATTTTATACTGCATACAAGTTTGTTATCAAATAAAGAGTCTGTTATATAGATATACAATTTTTTATTATATATTATTGACTATTTTAAGCAGAACTATAATTATCAAAATAAATTAGCATATTGTTTCTATTTTATTATTGTAATTCTATTAAGTCTATTGTTTCGCCATTTCCCCTACTATTGTTTATTTTAACTTTTATATTTGATCCTAGAAAAATGACTTTGTATACCTTATATCCTTTCTTGCAAGAGTTTAGGAATGAAAATGCCAAATAAAAGAAATTTGAATGATGCCTTATTCTGGGATGTTATGACTGTGATTTTGTTCATATTCGGTCCGTAAACAAGTGCGTAGCTGCAACTTTGATGATTATATTAAACTAAATATACACTATAACAATCATAATTTATTGATAATCAGCCTATTAGAAACTAATGTTATGTTAACCTTCAAATGAAAACTGAAACACCCCACCTCCGTTAAGGTCACTCACAAAGGGAATGCTTTAACTTTGGTGGAGGATTATAGGTACAGGACATAGAAAAATTTACAAGACAGATAAATATAAGAAGCGGAAATCAAACATTTATTGCATACGTGGTTCAATACAAAAGCATTATAGCAAATTGTCTCAAAATAACTTCCAAAACATTACATCATAATTTCTGTCATGATTATTTAATAAAGAAGCATAAACCGTAAATAAAACTGCATAAATCCCTAAGTGTAGTGTCCAAAAGCCATAGCCGAGGTAAGAGAGTCCCAATCATACATCTACTTTCTTGAAGCTTGCAAAGAGTTTGACTAAGATGGAGTATTCCCTCCCTGTGGACCAGGGGGGACGGAAGAAAAGAGGACGAAAAAAAATAGGTCAGACAATAAGTCTGGTAAGTTCAGTGATTACTAGTTTTTAAACAAGAAAAGGGATCATGACAGTAATAACAGAACATAGGACAACACCCTAATATAAGATAAGATGAACATGTGATCGCACCCATTACTATAGTCTCTGCACCTACTAACCATTGGTCCAACCAGCCTCATGTGTTCATAACGAACGATCCCCTTAATGATCGGCTCCTACTCGCATGCATTCATACCCTGTGTCATTCGGCCCAGCTTGACTGTAGATACCTGTGCTGGTCCCACCATGGGGTGTATCAGTCCCTCTGGTGGCAACCCGACACGATTCAAGATGCACAGTGTATACTACTGATGCCCAGTGCCTGCTTTTTCCACTCTGGAGTACGTGCACGCCCGTACTTCGTCGGAACCTACACTGACTCACCAACCGCCGACGTTTTTGACCGCTTATAATCAGCCCAGTAATCGTGCCCCACCCTGCCTAGTTCAGGGTACCATGATACATCTATGTGGGTTACTGCTGAAATGGGTCCCCGTTACTAGGGTTTTCTAATCAACATGTTTATTTGGTTAAGTGTCCAAGTTTACCTAACCCCACCCATTAGTTTAGTTAACATGTTGAATCGGTTAAGTTTTTCCTTAATTGACTTAACCTACCAATCTTGACTTAGCTTTAATTTATTCATTAAAGCACCAACCACTTACATTAGACAGGTCTTGTTGTGGTCACTGGATGTGTCGGCTGGTTCCGGGCAGTTTTACTCTACAACTCAGTCTAACCTCGGGTCCTTTTTGGGCTTGATGCACTAACCACCCACATTAGATAGGTCTTGTTGTGGTCGCTGGATGTGCCAGTCGGTTCTGGGCGGTTTTACACCACAACTCAGTCTAAACTCCGGTTAGGCATATTCGTCTTTTCTAAATTCACATATTTTCTATATATGTCTAATTTTATATGTAAATTAATCTTAATTTAATCATGCCATAATTGTCCTTTTGATTATGCTCACAATAAATGGTGTACCAAATATACTGTTTCATGAACCTATCTATGCCATGAAATTTTCATGTTTTCCCAACGCTACCCCCGTGGTAAGTTCGCATAAATTACATAAAATGTTGGGCTAGTTAATTATCCCAAACCATAAACAAAAAGGGTAACAAACAAGGGGCATGAAATAAGCATACAATAACATACTTTTAACTTATCATGTGTAACTTGGCATAGAAGCATCACTAACTTAATTAAACAGGTAAGGGTGAACTTGTGACTAAGTTGGATCTAATTATCATGTAAACTTGATATAGGACTAACATGGAGGTTTAACATATAACACAATTCTAAACCATAACTTAGCGTATTAAGTTATGTATGAGAAAACATAAGAAAGTTACTATAAACATATGTAAATCACAACTTAGCATGATAACTTATGTGTGTTAAAACATAATAGGGCCACAAATCCAACTTGCAACATAAATAGGTTCAACTTAACAGAGTTCTAAATATACATAAATGTTGATCTAAACATGTAGGCATGTGATTTAGATTATAAACTTGCAAGTAACCACCAAATTGTAACATGACATGTTCATCACTAAGTTGGCATAATAAGTTCATCATCCAATTATAATAGATTCCAATAATACCATGCAATTTGGTATGTTCATCACCACAAACATATAGGCATGATCAATCGCAACGGTAATTTAGGATAAATGAGAATCATACTTTATTTATCTTATACACAACCATCATTCTATATTCGAGTTACAACATGTCATGATTTCATTTAAAAGAACGTTTAAATCTACGTAATAACCAACTTACAAACTAAAAGGAATTCTTGATTTCTGGAATCTAAATTCTGAAGTTGAAATGCTCGCCTTTGATGTAGATCGTTGAATTAGATTAGTTTTAATTTGATTTTGATGTAGGCTGTTATCTCGTCTTTGAATTGAAAGTGGTGACGGCTACTCCGAGTTCTCTATTGACGGCATGACAGTTCCAAGATTATTTTTGTGTGATTTTAGGTTGAGTATTAGGTTGTTTATATAGAATTTCAATTTAATTAGAGCCGTCGGAAGAACCTAGAGTTAACCCCAACCATTTAGACTAGATCAGAACTATCCAGAAACCCTAGTGACTCAATAACAAGTCATAAGTCGTCAAAATTCAGATCTGGCCCGGGGGGCAGGTCGACCCCCAGGTCGACCTGTAGAGGGGTGAGGTCGACACTAAAGTCGACCCCCTGGTCGACCTGGGTCCTAAGCGGGAATTTTCCCGCCCAGCCAGCTTCTGACTTCTATTTTGAATTTTGAATCCGGTTTCGAGCTGTTTGAATTTATTTGAATTTCTGAAACTTCTGAAGGCCATAACTTCTTCATACGAAGTCCAATTCACGCAAACTGGGGCTCTATCTCAAGCAGAATTCCGAGACGAACGCAATGGCATAACCCGTTTCCCTTAATTCTCACATTTAATATTAAGTATTGTTTAATTCGTTATTATAACGTTAACAAAAAATACTGGGTGTTACATTCTCCTCTCCTTTTAGGATTTCGTCCCCGAAATCTTCAAGTAAAGAAGAACTTATATCCTAGCAGCCAATCACTCATCTACTCAACCATCAAACACAAGCGTCCATTGTCCTTAAAAGACTTCTAATGCTTCATGATCATATGCATAGTGTATGTACAGGTCCTTATCTAATGTAAAATCAGGCGGTCTACTGATTCAGTTGACCTCCTTAATGCAAATTATGTCAGTGCCATGAGTCCATTATGTATGCAATTTTTCCTACTCAAAATTTCCTACATGAGTGCACATTATTCATACAAATGCAACGTCCATATGATAACACATCAAGTTTCAATCCATATACAAATACATATATGCATATGCAATATGATAGTGACTGAGCCGATCTAATACCTAATGTGTGTGTATATGCATCCACGAGCAACCACTAGCAATCCACTTGCAACCACTTGCAACCATCAACCACAACATGTTTCAATTACATGTTTACATCCAAATAGGTTTCTACCTAAGGATAAGGATAAGGATAAAGTCGAGGAGATATACCTAAAAAGATAGACACAAGCATAAACTGAAGGAAAAAGAGGTCAAAGATGTACCCTCAAAAAGAAAAGAGTAGGCTGCACATATTCTGTCCTCAGTTTCCCAAGTCGCGTCTTCCTCGGCGTTGCTCCACTGAATTTTGACAAGCTTGACTTCACGTTTGCGTAGCTTTTTTTACTTCTGTTCCCAAGATACGGGTTGGAACTCTCGTCATAGTTTCTTCTCGTTCAACTTCTACTTCTTCTAGCATGCTTGGTTCCACCACTTCCGCAGACTCATGTAAGCACTTCCGCGGGTGAGAGACATGAAAGACATTATGAACCCCAACCAATCTTTCGGGCAGTTGTACCCTATAAGCCATCTTCCCAATCTTCTCAATGATAGGAAACGGCCCCACAAATCTTGGTGCTAACTTTCTTGCGGATCCAAAGCGAACGACGTTTCTCAAAGGAGATACTTTAAGGAAGACCTTGTCTCCAACTTTGAACTCAAGGTCGGTTCTACTTTTGTCTGCGTAGGACTTCTGTCTATCTTGGGCAGTCTTCATTCTTTTTGTATCAAGTCCACTTTCTCTAAAGTTTCTCTAATCATGTCTGGTCCAAGTATGAGTTTATCTGTGGACTCCCACCAGAAAGTTGGTGACCGGCACGGTCTTCCATATAACGCTTCGAAAGGCGCCATGCCTATGGTGGCTTGGTAGCTATTGTTGTAAGCGAATTCCACCAAAGGTAAATGATCCTCCCATGTACCTCCGAAGTCAAGAATGCATAGTCCTAAGAGGTTTTCTAATACTTTGTTGACTCTTTCCGTCTGGCCATCGGTTTGAGGGTGATAGGCCGTGCATAAGCATAACTGTATGCCTACAGCCTCTTGTAAACTTTTCCAAAACTCGCTCGTGAAGATAGGATCTCGATCACTCACTATGCTTGACGGTATCCCATAGAGTCGAAATATCTCTTTAAGATATATGGATGCTAGAGATAAGGCAGTCCTTCTACTCTTGACGGGTATAAAGTGGGTGCTTTTTGTGAGCCTGTCCACTATTACCCAAATACTGGTATTGCCCCTCCTTGACCTAGGCAACCCATCAACAAAGTCCATTGAAATGCTATCCCAATTCCACTGTGGGACCTCTAGAGGATGAAGCAAACCTCCAGGCTTCTTCTGTTCCGCCTTGACTTGCTGGCATATCATACACTTTGAGACGAATTCAGCTTCATCTCTTTTCATGCCACTCCAAAAGAAAACCCTTTTTATGTCTTTGTACATTTTGTCTCCACCGGGGTGTATGGTCAACTTGGAATGGTGTGCCTCTTCGAGAACCTTCTTCACCAAATCCCTTGCTTGTGGGATGCATAGTCTTCCATCCCGTCTCAACCATCCCTTATCATTGATGGAGTACCTATTGGGGTGACTCGAAGTATCACCCCTAATCAGCCTATATATTATATCAACTAGCTGAGGGTCTTCACGTTGCGCGGTCCCTATAGAGTCCAAAAGCGTAGGCCGCACTTCCAATGTTGCTAATAAGCCAGGTACAAATTCAGAGGAGGGCCTGAAGTCAAAGTTGGCTATGTACTCCAAGCTTTGTCTTTCTACAAAGAGAGGGCTTAAGGTCAGTTTCTTTCTACTCAAGGCGTCTGCTACTGCATTCCCTTGCCAAGAGTGTAGGAAATCTCAAAATGATACGAGGCAAGAAACTCAATCCATCTTTGTTGCCTCAAGTTGAGATCTTTCTGCGAGAAAAGGTATTTCAACGATTTATGGTCAGTAAACAATTCAAACTTCTCACCTAGGAGATAATGGCGCCAAGACTTAAGCGCAAAAACGATGGTAGCCAACTCTAGATCGTGGGTTGGGTAGTTTTTCTCTTGTACTTTTCAACTGTCTGCCTCCACAAGCTACTACCTTTCCTTCTTGCATCAAGACAGCACCAAGTCCCATACCACAGGCGTCCATGTATACGGTAAACATCTTGCTCCCATCTGGCAATGTCAGAACTGGGGCTATTGTCAGAGCCCTCTTTAATCGTTGGAAAGCAATATCACAATCCAAATCCCAATTGAAAGTTAGGTTCTTCTTTGTCAACCTTGTAAGTGGAGCTGAGATTTTTGCAAAATCTTTGATGAACTTTCGATAAAAGACTGCTAGTCCGAGAAAGCTTTGGACTTCGGTTGTGTTCCGCGGAACCTTCCAATCTTGCACAGAAACCACTTTTGCGGGGTCCATAGCTAACTCCTCTCTGTACACCACATGTCCAAGGAATCTAACTTCTTCTCTCCGGAAATGGCATTTGGAGAATTTGGCATTCAACTGGTGTGCACGGAGAGTATAAATGACTTCCCTTAAGTGTTGAGCATGCTCTTCCTCACTCTTTGAGAAGATCAAAATATCGTCTACGAAGACCACCACAAACTTATTGAGGAACTCCCGGAACACTCTGCTTATCAAATCAACGAAGTAAGCAGGTGCATTTGTCAAGCCGAAAGGCATGACAAGCCACTCGAAGAAACCATCCGGAGTTCTGAACGCGGTCTTATCAAAGTTGTCTTCATCCACTCTTAGCTGATAAAACCCGGTAGATAAATCTAATTGGGAGAAAACCGATGCACCTACAAGCTGATCGAACAAATCATCTATTCTCGGGAGTGGGTGCCTATTCTTCTTGGTCAGCTTTTTTAGCTCCTTATAATCAACGCAAAGGCGAAATGAACCGTCCTCTTTAGTTGCGAACACTACTGGAGCACCCCATTCAGAAATACTCCGCCTTATAAACCCCTTTTCTATGAGCTCTTTAACTTGCTTGCTGAGCTCTTTCCGCTCCCTTGGAGCCATGTGCCTAACGGGTAAGGCAACGGGTTTTGCATTGTCAACGAGATATATGCGGAAGTCTATCTCCCGCTTCGGAGGTAAGCCCTTACCTCTTCAAACACATCCAAGTATTCATGGACTACCTTTACAGACTGCAAGTTCTCAAAAGATGCATCAAGAGATTCTAGATAACTTAGCATAACAGAATTCATGGGATTACAAGAGATTTCGAGAGTGTTACTAAGGCGAGTCATGAGTCTAACCACTCTCTTTTCACAATCGAGGACGACATCATTACTGGATAACCAGTCTATGCCTAGAATCAACCCATAGTCCGTGAAGCCCAAAACAAAGGCATTACATCTAAGCCCAATGCTTAGAATAGAAATTTCCAAATCCAAACAAACCATTGACAAATTGGCTGAGCCCCCAATTGGATTTGAAACAACCTAGGGATCCTCTACTATACTGGTGTCTAGGTGCAGAGATTCAACTAAGGCAGTAGATATAAATGAGTGCGATGCGCCAGAATCAAATAGTGTACGAACAGGATGATCAAACAAATAAACTAAACTCTCGACAGAAATATTTCTATTTGGTTCTTGCGGAGGTGTCGTGAGAGCGTGAACTTGTCCTCCAGGAGAAGGTCCAGCCCTCTGCCCTTGCTTCCTTGGGCAGTCCTTAGCCATGTGTCTTGTTTCTCCACAATGGAAACAACCACCCATCTTCCTTTTCTTCTTCCTGTAGTCTTTGACCAGATGTCCAGGAATGCCACAAAAATTACACTTTCTCTTGTCATGGGGTTTGTTGTTCTTCCCGCCTTTCTTTGAATCATCCTTCTTGTTCTGTGACCCCTCCACCTTCTTATATTGAGGCACTTCCACTTTTTCCTCTTTCTTGCCCTTGTCTTCCTCATGTAAGAGTGCCATGTCCACTAACCTCTCGTAATTAGCCCCATAGGTACATGGGTCATAGCCAGGCTGTGAAGTGGCTCACTCAATCCCTTGACAAAATGGAGAGCTTTCTTATGAGGAGAATTCACTGAATCCAGTCCAAATCGAGCCAGTTGATTGAATTGGTTGACGTACTCCTTGACCGTCATACTTCCTTGCTTAAGAGATAAGAACTTCTCCACTTGTAAGCTTCGTTCAGCTTGTGAGAGGAATTTTATCTCAAACCTCATTCTGAGATCCATCCATGTTTCAACTGGTCTTCCAGCGTTAGTGACTTCCCACCAATAGGAAGCTTCGTCTTTGAGCAAACATACAGCCAACTGTATCTTCTGCATATCGTCCACCTCGAAGATAACGAATAGATCCTCAGTTTCTTTGAGCCAGTTCCTTGCTTCTACGAATGATTCAGTTCCCTTGAAATCCTTTCCACCCATGGCCCTAAAGTCTCTACAAATCTTTGAGAAAGCATTTGCATGAGGAGGAGGAGGTGGAAACACTGCAGCTGGAGGAGGAGGAATATCTGCTGGGCCCGCATCGTTGGCCCTAGCCTCTAAGTACCTCTTGAACCAACCAGGTATCGGCACACCCTCTGGTAGGTTAAGATTCCCAGACATGCTGAAACGAAAAAGAAAAGATTCAAAACAAAGGATAGAAAGATAGGGCATATGGCTTTGGGGGATTATGCCTTAAAATAGAATAACACTTTTTCTTGTAAAATGCTTCTTTATATTTCTTTTGAAAATAGTTTTCGATAACTCTTATCTGATCTGGTAAACCTTTGCTCTGGTACCAAGTGAAACACCCCACCTCCGTTAAGGTCACTCACAAAGGGAATGCCTTAACTTTGGTAGAGGGTTATAGGTACAAGACACGGAAAAATTTACAAGACAGATAAATATAAGCAGCGGAAATCAGACATTTATTGCATACGTGGTTCAATACAAAAGCATTACAGCAAATTGTCTCAAAATAACTTCCAAAACATGACATCATAATTTCTATCTTGATTATTTAATAAAGAAGCATAAACCATAAATAAAACTGCATAAATCCCCGAGTGTAGTGTCCAAAAGCCATAGCCAACGTAAGAGAGACCTAATCACACATATACTTTCTTGAAGCTTGCAAAGAGTCTGACTAAGCTGGAGTATTCCCTCCCTGTGGACCTAGGAAGGGGAAAAAAGAAAAGAGGACGAAAGAAAATAGGTCAGACAATAAGTTTGGTAAGTTCAGTGATTACTAGTTTTTAAACAAGAAAAGGGATCATGACAGTAATAACAGAACATAGGACAACACTCTAATATAAAATAAGATGAACATGTGATCTTTACTATAGTCTCTGCACCTACTAACCATTGGTCCAACCAGCCTCATGTGTTCATAACGAACGATCCCCTTAATGATCGGCTCCTACTCGCATGCATTCATATCTTGTGTCATTCGGCCCCGCTTGACTGTAGATACCTGTGCTGGTCCCACCATGGGGTGTATCAGTCCCTCTGGTGGCAATCCGACACGATTCAAGATGCACAGTGTATACTACTGATGCCCAGTGCCTGCTTTTTCCACTCCGGAGTACGTGCACGCCCGTAGTCCGTCGGAACCTACACTGACGCACCAACCGCCGACGTTTTTGACCGCTTATAAATCTAAAATGCTGTCGATAAAAAAATACGATTAGTTAATTAATTACATATTAATTCTATAATTAATTATAATTAATGTGAATTAATATGTAATTAATTATCTTATTAACTTGAGTCAATGTTTGTATATTAAATTCAAATTAATGGCAATAAATTATTTTTATTTATTATATGGTACTTTAACCTTGCAACTTGAAAATAATTCAGTTAGGACGATTATGAATAGTAATATTCAAATAATCCAATATAAACTACAAATAATTTCAATTAACGTGATAAAAAATATTTTGTAAAAAATCGTAAATAATTACTTGCAGTTGTGTTTGCCAATGTACATTTCATAGCCCCCTAAGTAACACAACAGAAAATATTAGGACAAATTGATTAAAAGGACACCGTCTAAATCTACAAAATCAAAGAAGTTCTAACTATGAGAAAAAAAACTACTAACAATGTGACGGCCCGCCCCGCACCAACCGACATTTTCTCCAAAAGTGCGCTGTACACATATCCAATTAGCACGGGGCGGTCGCCAGAAGGAAAAGAAAGAAGAGAATGGGCTAATCAAGGAACCTGTAATATGTCTCACAGCGCATAGAACAAAATATAATAATAACATACTTGACATAAACAGGAGAGACACTGCATAAGCTAAAAAAAACCAGAACTAAGCATCATAGCAGCGGAAATCCAAAATATAGCTTATTACAATTTTTCAAACTATCTCAAAGCAAAAGCAAGATAAAGGAGGTACACTACTAATGCCCAAGTAGCGACCACCAACGACACATGGAGAATATCTATATATCATACGTGGAAGCCTCCTGCTCGCCTTCAAATCAGCTACTCGCGCATCACCAGCTAACCATAACCTGTCTCTAGTCTGCTCGTGTGAGCACCCAGAGTAATAAGAAGAGACATAAAACTCTGGGTCAGACATAAAGCCTGGTATGAGCGATAAGCATCTAAACAGAATAATAACAGGTATAATCCAATCATACCTGAACCTGGACCTGCAACCAAAGAGTTAGCACTACATACTGTACAACACTCTAAGGTGCCATTTCAAATGGTGTAAAGATAACGGGGGTGGGGGTGTGCATGTCATAGTGATGTCAAACAATCAAGCATAGCAATCATCCTCACATCCCTCACTCAGTGCGTAAAGCATACGATATCCACTACTTTGGTCCTCTAATCCTTTGGGCCATGACGGAATCCAATCCCGTGTAACTATCACTACAAGCCCACTATCCATCTCTTAGTGGTGGACAAAAGTTATGAATACCGACAACCCCTTTGCACACGTCCCGCAGCAAAGCCCAACCATGAAGTGAACTCATTGATTCCCAACTGGTTCCGGGATTCTGAGCTCTAACTTCCATTTGGACTACCTTTGCATCTCGGGTTTTAATCATCATCCTCCGGATCGGTCTTCATTCAGTTCGCTTCGCTTCAGGTCGTGGTCTTCCTTCAGGTTCGGATCATGCTCCGCCCTCCAACGGTTCGGGTCGCACCACCCTGGTTCGGTTCGCAGTCACTAGCTCGTGGTCACCCTCTGTTTCGGATCGTGCACTCCCCTCCAGATCGATTCGTGACAAGCTCCTTTAGCTTGGATCGTGGTCACCTGAATACGGTTCGGATCGTGGTATGATCTCCAGGTCGGATCGTGACCAGCTTCGGATCGCGACTCGTGGATCGTGGTTGCATCGGATCGGGTTCCATCTCCACGCGGATCGGGTCGTAATGCTCATTCGCGATCCGGATCGAAGTACTTCAGTTTGGGCACGGCGCTGCATCGATTCGTCTCGTGGGTCTAACCACGATCGGGTCGGCTCGTGGGAGGAATAAGCGATCTGATCCGGGTCAAATTCCAGCGACGGTTTACACGCCTCTCGATGGCATTTTCGACCATTCTAATTATTGAAATCAATCAAAAAACATACCATACAGTCATAGCAACACATACAAGTGACCTCAAACACCAAAACAACAATATGATAGGTTTAAATAGATCAAACATAGCCAAAACCCCATATTTTCCCTCAAGCATGTTTAGGTGAAACTAACCATATGATTAACAAAACTTAACCAAATCAACCCAAATTCATATCAGAGGCATAAAATGATGTTTTAGAATTTTGGGAATTTTTCTAGATTTTTCTGAGCCATAATTTCGCTAATCTTCGCTAATTACCATAATTAGCCATAATTAGTGAGGAACTATGCAAATCACTCACCTTAGCCACAAACAAACTTTAGATCTGAAATAATCTCTGATTTGGATCCAATCCCTACGTGTTCCAGCAGCTCTCTCGCTGATTTGGTGAAGATCTTCTTTGATTTGATGTAGATTAGGCCAAAACTTGATTAGGAAGTGATTAGAAGGTGATTTGGGTGTTGCAGGCCATTGCTAGAGCTTGAAAGAGGTAAGTGGCGGCTGGAAAAATGAGTCTAAAACCGAAATCCTAACCCTAGCAGCCCTTAAATACCCCAAATCCCGAAATCCCCCATTGGGCCTAGTTGCTAATCACCCGGTTAAGCCCAATTAGCTGTTTTTCACCTTCTAAACCTTGTTTCAGCCATATCTCCCAAACGGTAAGTCCGTTTGGCTAATGTAACCACTCTACGGAAAGAAAAACCATCATTCGAAGACAATGGAAGTGGTTTTCGATCAAAATTCCTTTCCAGTCAAAAGTTATGGCCAAAATAGTACCAACTAGGGGCAAAACGGTCATTTAAAAATCGACAAAAATCATGAACATGGGAAATGACCCCAATAATCGTCTCCCAAAGTTACATGACCATACGACTTCATATGTGAAAGAAATAAATATTCCACGATCCTATGATGCGTAGAATGCGGGTCGTTACACTCTTCCCCCCTTAGGAAATTTCGCCCCCGAAATTCCCTAACCAGAACACACAAAGGGTCCCGCATGCCTATCAACCATAAAACAATAATCAACATGCAAAACAAGTCTATCCTAGCATGCGGTTTACTAACAAGGGAAGAAACTATCACTACCAAAACCTTACCAGGCAAAGAGTTCTGGATACTTCTTCCTTATATCTTTCTATGTTTCCCAAGTACAGTCTTTTTCATTCTCACCCCACTGGACTTTGACTAGTTTCACCGCCTTCCTTCGAAGCTGCTTCGTATCGTTCCCAACAATACGCATAGGCTTGTGGTTCCCAACCGCCTCGAGTTCAACTTCGATGTTATCCAACTGATCAGGTGAAATAGCCACACTAGGGTCGTGCATGAATTTCCTTAACTGGAAAACATGAAATACGTTGTGAACTCCCGCCATCTTGTCAGGTAGCTCTACCTCATACGCCAAATTCCCAACTTGCTCGAGGACTGGGAATGGGCCAACAAATCTTGGTGCTAACTTACCTCTCCAACCAATCCGAATCACATTCTCAATGGAGAGATCCTGACGAACACCAAGTCGCTAACGAAGAATTCCAAATCCCTTCGTCTCTTATCGAGATAAGCCTTCTTCCTATCTTTATCCCTTCCCAGTAGTAGATCTGCTCTATGTCTCAATACATCTTATTACCACTGGGATGTATAGTTAATTTTGAGTGATGATATGCTCTAAGCACTTCGCCTCTCAGTCCATCTACGTTGGGTACAACTAGTCCCTTATTCTTTCGAAGCCACCCTTCTCGATCAAATCCTTACCTGATCATTCTCTTTCCATCGATACCCATCTCTACCCTAGAGATGGTTTCCAATAGATTAGGATTGTCCTTCTAACTGGAACCAATCCACTCAATCAAAATCGATCTAATTGTCAAGCTTACGAGTGTTTCTGAATCCAATTCACTCTTGGGCCCGAAATCATATCATGTGATATACTTTAGTTGCTTCCATCCTAGAAACAAAACCCCTAAACTGGCATGTCTCCTACTCAATGCAACTATTACCGCAACCAAATCCTTTACTATGATCACTCTGCCCCATGGAGTCATGGCGACTCCACTGCACTGATCCATAGCCACTAGTCCTTTGCTATGTCCACTCTGCCCCATGAAGTCATAACAACTCCACTGCACTGGCTCATAGCCTTACTAATCATTTACTATGTCCACTTTGCCCCTCGAGTCATGACGACTCTACTGCACTGGCTCATAGTCCTACTACAATCACTTTGTTCCCCATCGCTGGAACCCTACAGGTGATAGTCTACTCAAGATAAGAAAGATAGGAACAAACATAGCAACCATAACATCCATCAAACAAATCCTATCTATCACCTGCTAAAGTCATAAACACATCGACACCTACATGATTGGTCTAACCAATCCCAATATGTCGATTCCAGTCTGTCTGGTCCAACCAACATCAATAACTAATAGAAGCCCAGCCTCCGTACATACACCGATGCCTACTTGACTGGTCCAACCAATCCCAGGCCAATGGAAGCCCCACCTCCCTTCGGACTACCGTACGTCCAACGTACGTTTATCCTCCAAGGATAACTAAACTAATGGAAGCCCAGCCTCTAATCGGACTACCGTACGTCCAACGTACGTTTATCCTCCAAGGATAACTAGATCACGTCCAACGGATCCAAGGTAACGGGCGTCCCCAGATACCCCTGCTTTTAGTCCTCCTAAAATACTTGAGTCCAACCCAAGTCTATCCATTATCTTGCTGCCCTCTCGAGTCTAACTCGAGCTGAATCCAATTCCTTGCAGCCTTCTCGAGTCCAACTCGAGTCAATCTATAACTCAGACCCAATCCTGAGTATCCATTAGTGACAAACTCTAGTCCAACGTGAGTCGTCTCCCTATTCGTTGCACCTCCAAGATCAACGAACACCTATTTTCTTTTACGAGTTCAAGTCCAACTTGAATCGTCCTAATCTTCGTTGTATCATCCATGATCAACGAACACATCCTATTCCTTCAAAGTTCTACTATCCAATAGAGAACATCAACATAGGGTCCTAAACAATCCATTACTTTGCATCTTTCTCGAGTCCCACTCGAGCAATCTCATAACCCTATCGAGTCCAACCCTGGGCAGTCTATACCATTGAACAGTCTTATCATGTTCCATCTGCCCGTCACTCCTCGAGTGAACCAAGATATCATCCAATGAAAAATCACAACAACTATTTACCCCTCACGCGAACCATCCTAGTCGAAATCGACATTCCCCAAGTACAAGCCCCAAAGGCCTCAACCAATATCAGACAATCACCCAAGGAACATCTCCTCCGAGTTCGGACAATCCTCATGAGGTGATACTAGCAAAACAATCTAGCACTGGAGTACTCATTTGCCTCCCAGAGACAACTAGAACTTATTACAACGATAACCTTTTAGCTTCCTTAACTCCAGTTACTATCGCCATCACTAGGTAGGTACCTAATACCACCCTATTCCTTTGGAGTAGATCGACTCCCCAAAATAATGCTAAATCCAGTAAAGCCCAAAACAAAGCAATCACAAGGAAACATACATCCATGACTCGATAAGACCACATTAACAAATCATGCCAAAACTAGTCGAACCACCAAATCGGGTTCGTCACTACTAAAGGTCTATCAACTAACTCAGGTTTGTCAAACAAAACCCGATCAAAACATCTTAAATAGAAAGCATACCTCGAATAACGACACCTTTTTCCTTCTGCGCCGCAGTTGGGGCATTTGACGAAGAAGGAACAGCGTTGATAGCATACGCTTTCACAATCTGCTTCTCCCTAGGAGGTTGTGGGCAATCATCCTTGTGATGTCCCGCCTGGCCGCAGTTAAAGCACTTCCTTTCCCCAGGCTTTTCTCGATAATCTCTGGCATAATGGCCCTTCTTGCCACAACTAAAGCATTCGCCATCTTTCTTATTTTTCTTATTCTGACCATCCTTTGTCGGGTTCTGCTTCCTCTTGTTCTGAGAATTCTTCTTGCCTTCACTGCCTGCTTGCAGCTTTGGCTCCTCTGCAGATGTCGTAGCAACTTCAGTCTTCGACTTAGGGAAAAGGCTCTCTGACCTTAATGCCTTTCCTACAATAGACTCGAACGTCTCATCGATATGATTTATAAGTCTTTCCCCCAAGTACCCATCCAAGCCAGTTATGAACTTCTCGTTCTTCTTTTCGACTGTATCGATAAGGGACCATCCATATTTCGATAAAGTGTCGAATTCAGCGATATACTCCGAGACTGCTCTACCGTTCTTCTTAAGCTCCAAGAACTTCTTGAACAGTTCTGATTTATGAGCAGCTGGAATAAACTTATCACAAAAGCGAGTCTTAAACTGATTCCAAGTAACTTGATCTTCTGGAGTAGCTGTTGTAATGGCATTCCACCAATTAATCGCTCGCCCTTGCAGCTGACGAGACGCTAGCCTTCTCTTCATCGCATCCTCAAGACCTAAGTCATCGAAGATACGATCACAGCTATCCAACTAGTCCTGAACATCTGTGGCCGACTCCGTCCCGTGGAACGGCTTCCCACCAAGGTTAGTGTAATCCTTGCACAACTTGGCGAAATCGGCCCTAGGCGCCTGCACTACTGGACCACCACCATTTCCGGGATTGGGAACTGCCCCTTGAACATCTCTAAGCATGTCTCTCATGAGGTCGGTAAACATCGCCCTCATGTCGGCAGCATTCCCATTATTGGCTCCCCTACCAGCACCTCTAGCATATCGGCTCATCGTCAATCTGTAAAAGGGGAAACGATTAACGACCCCATAGTGGTGCTAGTGCAGTACGACTTCATTCTTATACTACCAATAGTATATATATATATAGATTTTGAAAACCAAAGTAATCACAAATACGCGCTCTCATATACATACTAACTCTCCCTAGTGTCTTTCCCTAGGTTAACTACGCAACCTAGAGCTCTGATACCAAGTGTGACGGCCCGCCCCGCACCAACCGACATTTTCTCCAAAAGTGCGCTATACACATATCCAGTTAGCACGGGGCGGTCGTCAGAAGGAAAAGAAAGAAGAGAATGGGCTAATCAAGGAACCTGTAATATGTCTCACAGCGCATAGAACAAAATATAATAATAACATACTTGACATAAACAGGAGAGACAGTGCATAAGCTAAAAAAACCAGAACTGAGCATCATAGCAGCGGAAATCCAAAATATAGCTTATTACAATTTTTCAAACTGTCTCAAAGCAAAAGCAAGATAAAGGAGGTACACTACTAATGCCCAAGTAGCAACCACCAACGACACAGGGAGAATATCTATATATCATACGTGGAAGCCTCCTGCTCACCTCCGAATCAGCTACTCGCGCATCACCAGCTAACCATAACCTGTCTCTAGTCTGCTCGTGTGAGCACCCAGAGTAATAAGAAGAGACATAAAACTCTGGGTCAGACATAAAGCCTGGTATGAGCGATAAGCATCTAAACAGAATAATAACAGGTATAATCCAATCATACCTGAACCTGGACCTGCAACCAAAGAGTTAGCACTACATACTGTACAACACTCTAAGGTGCCATTTCAAATGGTGTAAAGATAACGGGGGTGGGGGTGTGCATGTCATAGTGATGTCAAACAATCAAGCATAGCAATCATCCTCACATCCCTCACTCAGTGCGTAAAGCATACGATATCCACTACTTTGGTCCTCTGATCCTTTGGGCCATGACGGAATCCAATCCCGTGTAACTATCACTACAAGCCCACTATCCATCTCTCAGTGTAAACAAAAGTTATGAATACCGACAACCCCTTTGCACACGTCCCTCAGCAAAGCCCAACCATGAAGTGAACTCATTGATTCCCAACTGGTTCCGGGATCCTGAGCTCTAACTTCCATTTGGACTACCTTTGCATCTTGGGTTTTAATCATCATCCTCCGGATCGGTCTTCATTCAGTTCGCTTCGCTTCAGGTCGTGGTCTTCCTTCAGGTTCGGATCGTGCTCCGCCCTCCAACGGTTCGGGTCGCACCACCCTGGTTCGGTTCGCAGTCACTAGCTCGTGGTCACCCTCTATTTCGGATGGTGCGCTCCCCTCCAGATCGATTCGTGACAAGCTCCTTTAGCTCGGATCGTGGTCATCTGAATACGGTTCGGATCGTGGTATGATCTCCAGGTCGGATCGTGACCAGCTTCGGATCGCGACTCGTGGATCGTGGGTGCATCGGATCGGGTTCCATCTCCACGCGGATCGGGTCGTAAAGCTCATTCACGATCCGGATCGAAGTACTTCAGTTTGGGCACGGCGCTGCATCGATTCGTCTCGTGGGTCTAACCACGATCGGGTCGGGTCGTGGGAGGAATAAGCGATCTGATCCGGGTCAACTTCCAGCGACGGTTTACACGCCTCTCGACGGCGTTTTCGACCATTCTAACTATTGAAATCAATCACAAAACATACCATACAGTCATAGCAACACATACAAGTGACCTCAAACACCAAAACAACAATATGATAGGTTTAAATAGATCAAACATAGCCAAAACCCCATATTTTCCTTCAAGCATGTTTAGGTGAAACTAACCATATGATTAACAAAACTTTACCAAATCAACCCAAATTCATATCAGAGGCATAAAATGATGTTTTAGAATTTTGGGAATTTTTCTAGATTTTTCTGAGCCATAATTTCGCTAATCTTCGCTAATTACCATAATTAGCCATAATTAGTGAGGAACTATGCAAATCACTCACCTTAGCCACAAACAAACTTTAGATCTGAAATAATCTCTGATTTGGATCCAATCCCTACGTGTTCCAGCAGCTCTCTCGCTGATTTGGTGAAGATCTTCTTTGATTTGATGTAGATTAGGCCAAAACTTGATTAGGAAGTGATTAGAAGGTGATTTGGGTGTTGCAGGCCATTGCTAGAGCTTGAAAGAGGTAAGTGGCGGCTGGAAAAATGAGTCTAAAACCGAAATCCTAACCCTAGCAGCCCTTAAATACCCCAAATCCCGAAATCCCCCATTGGGCCTAGTTGCTAATCAACCGGTTAAGCCAATTAGCTGTTTTTCACCTTCTAAACCTTGTTTCAGCCATATCTCCCAAACGGTAAGTCCGTTTGGCTAATGTAACCACTCTACGGAAAGAGAAACCATCATTCGAAGCCAATGGAAGTGGTTTTTGATCAAAATTCCTTTCCAGTCAAAAGTTATGGCCAAAACAGTACCAACTAGGGGCAAAACGGTCATTTAAAAATCGACAAAAATCATGAACATGGGAAATGACCCCAATAATCGTCTCCCAAAGTTACATGACCATACGACTTCATATGTGAAAGAAATAAATATTCCACGATCCTATGATGCGTAGAATGCGGGTCGTTACAAACAAAATTTTAAAATTAACAAAAGAATTGTACATTTATTCTTTGTCTTGAATATAATATGAGATTTGTTTATTGAATATTACTTTACTTCGGATATAATATTTTTCCTCTAACTTAACTTTCCTATGTATTTATGCTTGAGAATGAAGCACTGATCAACTTTTAAACTTTCTGAGTATGTAGAAAATTTTAATACTTTTTAAGAAAAATCTAACTTCACATATAATATATTTTATAAAACAATAGAACCTTCTTGATTGACATGCATTAGGAATGTCACTTAAAAAAGTGGAAAACATAATTAATTGACTACATGTTAAAATTTTAATTGATTACCATTAGGAGACTAATATGTAACTGATTGTCTTCTTAAATTGAGTTATAACTTAATAATCAAAGCACTTTGAGCAATAACTGGCCTAAATTAAAAGCAATTAGTTACTTTTATTTAAGTTGTTTAATAAAAATATTTGGTATGATCATTCTTATTTGAAAATAGTTCACATATAATAGTTATATGTCTAATTTAGGTTATTTTAATAAAGAATAAACTTCCTAAAATGCAATCAATTAATCATTTCATGAGATTACTAAGACTTTAGCGATAATCATGGATGTGTGTTATTCTATTAAATCACACAACAGTAACGGATGTGTCTTTCACATTATGTTACAGTCTTTTAAATCACACCATATAAAGCATCAAAACCCTATATTGATTATAATATTAGAAATTACCAAAAAAAAAAATGATTGATACACTACAACAAATATGTCTATTCACAGCGTTGAAAAAACGTTGTTATAGCCTTTAACAACATTTTGATGAACCATGTCTACCAACACGTTGTTATAGGTTCTGGATATATCACAGCGTTTTCAAAAATACTATGGAAAATGGACATATTACAGGGTATCAAATGGTGTCGTCCTTATGTTTATACAATGTTTTATATTGTTTCAGAAATGTTGTTATCTTCCCTTTTCTATAGCATTTAACCATATATCATAGCATTTCTCGAAGTTTACAAGTTCTTTACTATCACAGCGTTTTGCCACATATCGCAGTGTTTCTGGAAGTTTACATGTTCTTTACTATCACAGCGTTTTGCCACATATCACAATTTTTTTGTATCTATCACAACATTTACATATTGTAGTATCAAAATATTCATGTACAAACATATCAACAACATGTAAATATATATCAACCAACTAATTATATAACACCGTATTCATACACAAAGACATCATCAATAAACAAACTTTACATAATTTCCATAAAAAAATAACACTATAAACTGAATTTACACAATATTCATCGAACAAAGTCATGATATCTATAAATAAAACAAAATTCCATAAAACAAGTTTGCGCCGAATACCAACAAAATGAACATCTAAAAGTTACGGCTTTCTCCGTAATCAGATACCACAAGCGATCTTACTGTTGAGGGATCTTCAGAAGCGCCTAACGATATTCTGATTATATCCGAATGCACAACGATGCCCATCTCCAATACCTATACACATGTGTTCATGTTAACATTTGGTCATGCGTACACATTAAGAAGAAAACAATGTTCGATAACAAGAAAAAAGAATACAAGGAGAAAGTTGAAGATAACAACATAGCATACTTGGTAATATTTTATAATAGTTAGTTAATTTTTATAATTCTTAGTTAATTTTTAATTATTTTTGTTATTATTATAGAATACTTGGTAATATTTTATATTTTATATACTTAGTTAACTTCTATAAACTACTTCTTTTTTATAAAATTAGCAAACTTAGTTAAAATTTTATACTATTTAGTTAATTTTAATAATACTTAGTTAAATTTTAATTATTGTTATAATTTTTATAAAATACTTGGTAATATTTTATATTTTTATGTACTTAGTTAACTTTTATAAATAAACTTCTAAATTTTTATAAAATTATTAAACTTAGTTAGTTTTTATAATACTTAGATAATTTTTATAGTACTTAAATAATTTTTATAATAGTTTGTTAATTTTTATAATAGTTACTTAATTTTTTATAAAATTAGTAAACTTAGTTAATTTTTATAATACTTAGTTAATTTTTATAATAGTTAGTTAATTTTTAATTATTGCTATTATTATAATACTTAGTTAATTTTTATAATACTTAGTTAATTTTTAATTATTGTTATTATTATTACAAAATACTTGGAATAATTTTATATACTTAGTTAACTTCTATAAACTAAACTTCTTAATTTTTATAAAATTAGTAAACTTAGTTAAAATTTTATACTATTTAGTTAATTTTAATAATACTTAGTTAACTTTTAGTTATTGTTATAATCATTATAGAATACTTGGTAACTAAACTTCTAAATTTTTATAAAATTAGTAAACTTAGTTAATTTTTATAATACTTAGTTAATTTTTATAATACTTAGATAATTTTTATAGAAAGCAACCCAGATTTGATGATGTTTACCATGCAAGTTATAGAAAGCAAGTGTGAAGGTCTTAGATATAATGATGTCAGTAGAGTGGGCATTGTGATTATGATGTCAGTAGAGTGAAACTGAAGGCCTCAGTTCATGCAAGGCATATGCAAACAAACACTCCTACTTTATACACACCCATCTTTATAAATGACTTCAAAAATCACCTGGTAACTCTTCGATATAAATGCAAGTACCCAATTCATCCAGTGAAACTGAAGGCCTCACTTCATGCAAGGCATCCTCAAAATCCTGTTTAGCCAAAAAATAAATGTTAAAGAGAGTTGGAACTACATCATCATATGGTCAATTGAAGAGGAAAAAAAGATGATGAGTTACTCCAATTGTTCTAGCATTTAGTATTGATATTTTTATGTGATCATAAAACCATTTGGGTCATCAAATCTTCTTTTTTAGGCCCAAAAACAAAAATAACTGGTACCAAAGGACCAAATATGGTTCAGCAAATAGAAGCAAGTGATTCAATGGAAACATCTTCAAACTTACAATCCCAACTAAACCAAAAACCGACCAGAACTTTGTCCCATAAATGAAGTATTCTCACTAACGTAGAAGCACCTAGATTGCCTAATGAATCATGTATATAAACTGAATTATGTATGTAAAATGAATATTAGGCTGCTAAAAGTGGTCAAATCAAGCTAGGCGACCTATGTATATAAGAATATAAACCCATTTGGAAGAAAAAATTAACAAAACCCATTTCTATTTTCTCTGTTCTATACCTCAACAAGAATATAAACCTGACATATTCTTTCTTTACTACTAAAATCTGCACACAAAAGTTTTGTTTGAATCTATTGTTATAAATAATACTGAACATAGTTTTATAGAATGTGCTAATCTGTCTAAATCACATAAATCATATACAACTGAGAAAAAAATAGCTTGTGTATCTAAATCAAAGCATGAATTTACCATAGACCATGGGTACCGGAATTTGGAAGCAGCAAGTGAGGCCATCCCGAAAATTCTATTTGTCGAAAATTCTGCTTTCCTTGGTTTATTAGCCGAGCTCGTTCACTCAGTTTAAAACCGAGCGCACCACAGTTTTCTAATTGAGGGACCTCAGTTTCCTAACTGAAGAAGCCTCGGTTTCAAACTGAGCAAACAATTTGACAGTAATGAATCATGTATTTTGGAGAAACATTTTTTATACTGAAACCTTTTATGCACAGAGCAACTGTTATATATGAGCTTCTATGAATAGCTACAACAGGACTATAATGCCAATATTTTCCATTTTCCTTTATCTGATTTAATAAAATTTTCCATTACCTATGATGCAATAAAGGATGTCCCATAAACTACAACAAATTTGACGTCTGAACCTATTTTCGGATATCTGGCCTACTTCAGACGTTTGAAATGGATATCGGCTAATACCTAAGACCATTTTAGACGTCTGAGACCATTTTAGATGTCTGAAAATGTTCCAGATGTCTGAAAATACTCCAGACATCTGAAAATGTTTCAGACGTCTGAAAATATTCCAAACGTCTGAAAATATTTCAGAGTACAATGGAAATCAAATTAAGAAACATGAATTCGTAACATTAGATCGAGAATTCATATTTTTGCATAAAGAAAAGATACTGGCTAATTTACTGGGTAATTAAGAAATAACACTTCATTACCTGACCGTAAAGTGCAACACCTAATCCACCTAAGTGTTAGTGAGAAACAGCATAGATGAGATCACCATCTTGGGGTAAAATACTTTTGGTAACTTTTGTATCTATACACCTTCTGTT
The DNA here is from genome assembly GCA_030737875.1 of Allium sativum. Lineage (NCBI taxonomy): Eukaryota > Viridiplantae > Streptophyta > Magnoliopsida > Asparagales > Amaryllidaceae > Allium > Allium sativum. The sequence continues at coordinate 45,596 of JASFAX010001869.1, forward strand.
TGATATCCCCTCTTCGCCACACATCTCCATTTGATATTCCACCTATCCACATTTCATAAGAAGAAAATAAAAAATGTAACATAACATGTTGTAAGACATAAACAAACAAGAATGCATCATGAATCAAACAAGATCCAACATGGCAACATTTTTCAGATTCAGTGACATCTAATGTATAAATCTTAACGGGCACAATAGCCTCATCCCACTCCATCCGCTTAACCATATATCTTAGATACAGCTAATACGTTTTTACTTCCAAATCTAAATGTACATGAAAATAATAACGAGTGACTATTTAGCTAGAATGAGTGACTATTATGTCCAAATATCAAGTATTGTCCTTTATAATCAACTTCTTATTTTGAAACCACATAGCAACAGTGCAGTATCATCGAGCATAAATCATTAGAATTATCTGCACAATAACACAATACTGTTTATTTTAAACCAAAATTCTTTGGAGCATACAAATTTGAAATAAACTAGTTCATTCCACTGCACCTCAGGTCTAACACATCTGCCCAATAAGCAACAGTGCATTCAATTAAGGCCATGTATGGAAATTTTCATGAGTTAATATCCCTCGACCATTATATCACTATAGCCTGTCATGGAAATTTCCATTTACCCTTCTCTAACAAAAATACATGGTGTACAAATCAACCCCAATGGTTCCAGTAAAAATGACCTTATTCAACGAAAATCAAAAACAACCCCAATAGTTTATGGAGAGCTGAATGCTAAATACAGACCATGTAAGCACCACTACCGCTTTTGTACTTCAGGTTAAGCCTGCACCAAAAACAACTGAAGATAATATAATTGATCTTGTAAATGAAATTAATGAAACATTTACACGTCAGATGAACTGATTTAAGTAAATGTGAATATACTAGAAAGACAGCTTGAAAAACCACCATCCGATTCACTGAAATGCTGTTATTATGGCCTCAAATTCGTCTACGAAAACAGCGAGTATGATACTTTCAAAACATTGGCGACTCATGCTTGATTACACCGTTCTCTTCTGCTTGTTTGTTGTGGTGTCTTCAAATTTTTTGTGGGCATGAAGTTTGCATCTAATGCCAGTTAATTAAAACGTCCTACAAGCCTAATTTTGATGTAGGAGAGGAATGGTTGTTTTATTGGTCATTCTTGATTTTGTTTGTGTTGTTTGAAAGTCGATACAAACTATTCATATGTGCATCGTCACCTTTCTCAATCAGAAATCTGATCGTTGTGATGAATGATTGAGATTCATGAAGCACATCTGAACAATTCAAAAGGAAGCAGTGGATTTTCTTAACATCTACCTAGAACATAAATTACGGTTAGTCAAAGCAAAAATTCCTTATTCTGGACCATCCACATATCAGTATATTATACGTTATGCAATCAGGCAATACTCCTCTCTTTTTAGTTTCATTGAATAATTCCTTAGCCTGCTTTATCATTCCTTCCTTGGTAAAATCAATAATGAGCAGATTGCAATACAAAAGTACTGGCTATAACATGTTCAAAGAACAAAAAATGTAAAAGAGCACCTGGAACTACAAATAAACTAAACAGTTTAACTGAATTTGTTGAGTTATGGACTGCATAAACTAAACAGTTTAAAAATAATATCATGAATCAAACATAACCAATTAAAATCACCGATTACCTCAATTTCATCTTGCTTCTTTAAATTCAATTTCAACTTACCTCTTGGAGAAGAGCATAGGGTGGTCAGTACGACGCGGTTAAGTTCCAAGTGAAGCTATTAGCCGATTTAAGGAACGATACCTCTCAGATGGCCACGGTGAGCTTCTTTGTGGGTAGCGGTTATGGCAGAGAGCGTTTTAAAGGATTTTCCGAGAAGAGGTAGAAACGATTTAGAGAGGATCCATTTAAGATATTTGCAGAGCAAAGCGGTTTATATTTTTGTATTTTGAGGAGAAAGGGGAAATGAATTTAGCGCGGCAATGAATTTTTAGAGGGAATAATCTTAATAAATTTTCTACATGAATAGCATTGTCCAGCGTTGTCTTTCTTTTTTCACTTTGTATTTTCAATTTATTGAGGTTCAACAACAACACTCAGTCCAAAATGTTGTCTTCTAGTATTGTAAATAGACACTTTTCTTGTAGTGGTAGAGACTACGTAAAACATTCTAATCAGAAAGTTTTCAAAATACGCATTTTGTTGTGATTTGTGATATTAAACAACGTGTGCATTGAAGTTGCATGTATATGTGTTAGTTACGTAAGTAGCTTTGTGACAGAGGAGAGTTCATAAATTAGAGTTAAAAGGAGGAAGATATGGAGTCAGTAAATTCTGAGTATTTCTTCTCTGATGTCTGATGGAAAGTATCAGACGTTTGAGCAATGTTTTTGGAAATTCCAAAGACTCGGCTCTGATGTCCGGTCATTCCCACCAGATTCTGAGCTGGATATATCTGTATCGCCGAGTGTTTCTTAGAATATATTTTTGATATTTTGAAGGTTCAATTTGGATATTTGCATAGGTCTTTAAGATGCTTTCAAGATTGAAACATTTTTTTACCTAATTGGCGCACCGAATTGATGTGACTAAATTGAATAGGAATTAGATGGTATTAATCCTAAGACAATCTCTAGGTCAAGGATTTGCTGTCGTTCTTCATGGTTCTTCCTCTCCAACAACGTCTTTCATTCAGATATTCTTTTTCTTTCTCAAATTGATTATTGATTAAGTTTGTGGTTTGTTTGTTTTTGGCTATGTTCCAATAAATGTAAACAAAATTTATTTTTGGTGAATCAATAAAGAGGGTGGTTGGGTGAAATATGTTGCGTTATTA